>JBAMJV010006669.1:0-104098 GCA_037951105.1 Echinarachnius parma
AAACATGGAGAATTATCGACCAATTTCCGTCATACCTATCCTAGCAAAAATAATAGAAAGGGTTGTCTATACCCAATTATTTAAATATTTGACCGAAAATAATATATTATCTGACTGCCAATCGGGATTTAGACCCTTGCATTCTACGCAAACGGCCCTTTTAAATGTAACAGATACATGGTTGAATGCAATCGATAGAGGCAACATTGTTGGCCTAGTTATGATCGATCTTAAAAAGGCGTTTGACACAGTCGATCACACGATTTTAATAGAAAAATTAAAAATGTACAACTTTGGTCAGTGCACTTTGAAGTGGTTCACAAATTATTTTGAAGAAAGAAAACAGTTCACATCTGTAAACGGCTTTACTTCCGAAGAAAGAGAAAAGAGGCTCATTACTGGGCCCTCTATTATTTTCAATTTTTGTTAATGATATGCCTGGTAATGTGCACTCATGTGATGTAGCATTATATGCCGACGACACGTGCATTTTCACGTCATCAAAAGGACCCAATAGAAGTTAGTCGTAAATTGAATGAAGATCTTTTAAGAGTATCATGCTGGTTGACAGAAAATAAATTAATGGTTAACCCTAGAAAATGTGAAGTAATGTTTTGGTAAGTTTTGGTAAGCCTGAACTTTAGTAACCAAACCTGGACAGTAAAATTATAAACTAATAGTTATAACTCCACCATGCTCGAAAGGTATATAACATTACAAACGACTAAGTAAAAAGCCCGTTATCATTCAAAAAAGAGCCATTAAAACACAAGAGGGCGCTTTCTAAAAAGGTATTGGTTTCAACCAATTTTCATTCAAAATTATGCATGTGATGTTTTATTGAAATAATGATTAAATAGAGAGATCATCAATAACTATTTAAAAAACGCTTTTGAACATTTTTGCCATAAGTGCAAGCATTTTAAAAACTTTTTGAAAAAATCATCTAATTATTTGGGCCCCAAAATAATTATAAGATCAGATATATTTATTGATATTTCAGCCGATTCTGGGTCGATTTTGACCAAATAAAGTTTATTCTGCCATTAAAATTGCATGTTCTCTCAAATTCGACACTCAGTTTTTCATTACCTCACAAAAAAATTGTGATGTGCAGCGCCCTCTCTACCAGAACTAAACTACCCCTTTAACCTTTTATAAATCAATTATTCAATGCCACTTTGATTATTGTAGTGTGGTCTGGGCAAATGCTTTAAAGACTGACTTAAATCAATTGCAAATATTACAGAATAGATCACTTCGTATTGTTATGAATGTTGATTATATGTATGCCACAAATAATTTATATGATACACTCAAGTTAGATCGCTTACATTTACGATGGTTCAAACAGTTAGCATGTACTATATATCGCTCTATTCATAAAATGTGTCCACCCTATTTAAGCAATATCTTTGTATTTCGTGATTCAGTATATTTTACTAGGTCTGGTCCAAATACACTAAGACTCACACAGCCGAAGACAAATTATGGAAAAGGATCCCTCACCTATCGAGGCGCCAAGATTTGGAATGAATTGAATTATCCTAAACCCACTATTGTATCAATTGAAACCTTTAAGCGGCACATCAATAGTAACCCCCATTATCCTGTCCATTCTCAGTAGACAACTTGACATCCTTTATTTAGCCTTTCAAGCTTAAGATACCTGACCCCGGTTTTCCCCTCCTTTTCTTCTTTGTCTCTTTTTTTTTTTTTTTTTTTTGTTGCTAGGAACTATACTTTCCCCTTTTTGTTGTAGATGTTCCATCCATAGTTGTAATTGCTTTGTTGTATCATTAGGTGGTAGATAGTATACATTTAGTGTATTTTATATTGTATAAATGATTTATGTTTGCATTCGCTTGTCTATTTTTATATGAGTATGTATTGATTAGTACAATTGTATATTTTTATGTTGGCTTGGACCCCTTTGAAAAACAGCTTGTAGCTGACAAGGGCAATCCATCCCATGAGTGGAAAATAAATAAATACATAAATAAATAAATAAGGGTAATATATAAACGCCCGAGGTTGTGAATTATATTATGTATGCGAGCTAGCGGAGTGATCTTGAACATTTTAACTATTTCACAGCGGAAAATTGCAATTTGTTTCAATATTATTGTTTTGGTATATTCATGTTATTACTTACGATATGGCGTTATGAAGGGTAATATATAAACACCCGACGTTGTGAAATATTATTTATGCGAGCGAGCGGAGCGAGCTTGAAAATTTTAGCAATTTCACATCGGCAAATCCCAAAATTCCGGAGAAAATGAGGGAGAAAAGAGGGGAAAGGAATAAATGAATAGGGGACCCATGTCTAAGGATCTTTTTTGAAAAAGTCACCCTTCCCAGCGGCACATCCCCGTATACCCAATATACGTGAGTACATCCCCCCTCCCCCCGGGGGATGGAATGATGGTGGACGCACTAAACGATGCGTTTAATAGAAAACGAATTCGCAAATGGAAGGGGTAATTACGTTGATAGAGAAAGAGGGTACAGATATATTATATGATAAGAATTAAAGACCAGTAACTCTTTTAAATGTTGATTATAAGATACTGTCAAAAGTATTAGCCAAAGGAGTTAATTTGGAGGTGTTGGGGGAAATGATACACTATAACCAAGTGGGATATGTTAAAGATAGAAGCAGTGTGTTTGATAGATGATACCGTATGTTTTGTATTATTTAGACCAATCTATTGGATATTGAGTTGCAGTTGATTTTGATAAATCATTTAATTCTATTTCAGCATTGCAACCATTTGGTTTAAGAGAAACATTTTTCATGTATTATTGTCGTAGATCACATATATAAAGACCCGAATAAAGGAATCATACAAGGAATGGTGCGGTGTAGTGCAGTTTATTCACCAAAATCAACGTAAAGAAAACCCTGCAAAGCAGAAGAATAAAACATCAGTAAATATATACATGTTCAAATAGTACATCACATGTATATATCACATGTATACATTATGCAATATCTGCGGAAGAAATTTGCATCTAACTTACAGTACAATGTTAACTATCAAGAGAAATGATTAATAAAAGGTAAATTTATTCAGTATAATTTCCACACATCTGTTAGAATTGCTGACAAGTATAAAATACTTAATATGCATACATCATCGCATATATTCCATCAAATCCTCCACTTGTCAGACCTCATGGGAACACGGTCAATCTCTACATGACCTACAAACACCCCTTATTTGAATCCCTATTCTAACCAACTTCACCCATTACCCTCTGGTAATAATAAACTCTCTAAGTTCTGAATGGAAATTAATCTGAATAAAAATCCTTACACGAATCAATTATCTAAATAGCATTTGAACTCAATCAAATACAATTTGTCATACTAAAATTCTGACTATGAGCTAAAGTGATCTCATAAGTGGACTTTCAAATGCTGAAGTATTTCTCATTACCTAAGCATTATACAAAAGAAGTCAATCTTCAAAGCAAGGTGCACATATTAATGACTGAGTAATTTCTTGTACTCTATAAATTACACCAAGCTCGGAGTAGTTTTGTACTCCGCTAATTACAAAACATGGTATACATTTGTAAAACAGTATTGAACATGATATACAATATTAAACATGATATTATTTCATTAAATAGACAACCCTCGGTCTAGAAATATTCAGTTTATGCAAGCAATCTCTGAAATGTAACATATCAAATGAATTATTGATTTATCAAAGTAAGAATACATGCATACAATCAAGGAGAACATTCCTTTCACAACTGAATCATCCACACTTATAAACAACTAGCAATCTACTAGATGCTTACCCCAGGTCAGTGACCAGAAACAGGGCGAATCATCAACATGATGATCAACACACACGATGTGCAGCCCAGAACACAGCCAAGTCTCCAGTACACGCAGCCATTGGAAATGATGCCCCAGCAGCCAGCAGATACCAGCTATAATCAATTAAAACAACCATGAATTCATTAACCGGCTATACTGACTGCATAAACTGTATGACTTGTATAATTTGCAATCTTGCAATCAACATAAGTATGTACAAACTCAATGAAAGGTTTAGCACCGCTCGACTACTTATTATATTCAATTCAGTAAGTAAATGAATATAATTACGTACAAACTCAATAAAATGCTTAGCATCACTTAATTAATTAACTATGCCATTTATATTACAAAGTAGCAGCAAATCATTCCTTTATATCTCCGTGGAGCAAATAGCATATTATCATCTTTGAGGACCTAAATTATTAATTCAATTCAAAGTAAATGCAACTCGTGCTTCCCTAACGATAATTCCTTTTCATTTACTTAAACATAACATGCATCATTCACTAGTTAAAACTGCCTCTAAACATGTGAATTATATTATATATACAGTGCTACATACCAAGTAATAAGCTGCCAGATACTCAGAAAATTGTCGAAACCATACTCCGAGAACTGCCCAAGACCACTAGGAAAGCAAGCAGCTCATCCTATATGTGATGTGTTGACACCTCAACTCCGAATTGCAAAGTAACTTGACACACCTAATTACATTACAGATATAGTACACCTTACATGACACGGGTACATTCAAGGCCGAACCACCCCTATCTCAGTTAGAACCAGTGCGCCAATATGCAAATTCATTGTTATACAGGTACAAAACACAAAACGTGCATCTCTTGACGATGCGAATCGCCTAGCAACGAATGAACTACGTTTTCCCGTGAACTAATATCCCATGACCCGACTGTGACCTGCCCCTTTCACGGGTATCGGACACCTGCTATGATACAATGACGGAATTCCAATAATACAATGACACCGAGATTACAAAGCTTGTATGGAAGAAATTCCGATTCCCGACAACTCCCCCAACTAAAATATAGACGTCCCGACTATGACATGCATACAAATTCAAATTCCCGACATTATGATATTAGTAGTTGCTTTATAAATGGTGGTCATTCAACTGGGTATTTTGATATTAAAAGAGGAGAAAGACAGGGTAATCAATTTCGCCATATTTGTTTGTTAAAGCAATTGAAACACTTGATCTTTTTATTCGAAAGTACAATGACATTCAATGAATTAAACTTTGGGATAAAGAAATAAACAGGTATTTCATACAGATGATATAATGATATTTGTACGAAATATAAAATCTGTGAATAGGTTTTTAAAAATTAAGCAATAAGTGGATTAATAGTTAATAAAGAGAAGATACACTTTATATAGTTGAGAAAGGAAGCTGAAATGTTTGTAACACCAGAATTGGGTAATTCAGTACAGGAAATTTTAAAAAAGATAATTTTAATTATAAAGAAATATAAAGTAAGACGAAACGATTATTAGGATGGTGTAAACAAGTGACCTGACAATTATACGTAAAATTAACTTATCAACAAAAAAATGCTCATTCAAAATTAAATTATGTATCTTCGCTCATATCAGCCCCCCCCCCCCCCCCCCCCCCCATTGGGTTTTGGAAGAAATGGAACAAAATTAATTTGATTTTATTTGGGCTTAAACGCCTACTTAACGGGAAAAGAACAGTGCCGCAATTTTAAGAAGGTATTTTGAAAATATTGCAAGAGCTTGATAAATGTACAGCTTGTCCCCAAAAAAATTACAACGGCACTTTCCGCAACGATAACTTTAAAGATATTAGATCAATCAAAATGATATTTCAGGGTATGAAACTATAATTTATTACCTACATCTTTCAGAAAACCCTATTCGATTTGCTTCAGGGGTCATGGAGAATGAGGATCTTTTGTCAATCACGTCAGATGTCCCTTCCCTCCAGATTTTATTAGGAGACGTGTTGTCCATTGACAACGCGACTTTCTGCAACGATCATTTTAAAATAGTAAATAAATCAGAATAATATTTCAGGGTATAAAAATATAACTTATTACGTATATCTTGCAGAAAACCCTATTCGATTTGCTTCAGGGGTCATGGAGAATGAGGATCTTTTGTCAATCATGTCATGTGTCCATTTTCGTTCATAACGCGTGAACAAGTCCATTTTCATTCATAACGCGTGAACATAACGAAAATGGACACATGACATGATTGACAAAATATCCTCATTCTCCATGACCACTGAAGCAAATCGAATAGGGTTTTCTGCAAGATGTAGGTAATAAGTTATAGTTTCATACCCTGAAATATTATCTGATTGATTTAATATTGTTAAAGTTATCGTTGCAGAAAGTTGTCAATGGACAACACGTCTCCTTACAAAATCTGCAGGGAAGGGACATGATTGACAAAAGATCCTCATTCTCCATGACCACTGAAGCAAATCGAATAGGGTTTTCTGCAAGATGTAGGTAATAAGTTATAATTTCATACCCTGAAATATCATTCTGATTGATCCACTATCTTTAAAGTTATCGTTGCAGAAAGTCCCGTTGTCAATGGACAACACGTCTCCTTACAAAATCTGGAGGGAAGGGACATCTGACATGATTGACAAAAGATCCTAATTCTCCATGACCACTGAAGCAAATCGAATAGGGTTTTCTGCAAGACGTAGGTAATAGGTTATAGTTTTATACCCTGAAGTTTCATTCTGATTGATCTAATATATGTAAAGTTATCGTTGCGGAAAGTGCCGTTGTAATTTTTTTTGGGACAAGCTGTTACATAGTTTTATATCTAATTATAGGCATATAGTGTATGTATTAGGAATAAAATGTTTTTTTGATAGCGATTTATTTCAGAAGGTATAAGCAGAGTATTTGATATGATTGATGGAAATGAATTTAAAAATCTACTCCGTGTTTTGGAGGTCTGGGTATGCAAGGTAATGGCTCACTTAGGTTTTATGATATGGCGATATCAAAGGAGTGGATAGCCTATCCGATAGGCATCGTGCTGTCTGGCAGGTTCTACCGGCAGTGTACTAACCGCGATATGCCGAATTTGAGCGCGCAGCGCGAAGCCTATCGTCAGTCATGAACGTGAACAGTTTTATTTTATTTTATTTACATAGAAAATCTTCGTAGAAAATCTACGAAGCCCATATTCATATGCCACAGACCAGGTTGATCAGCTGTTTGTGCACCCGATTCACAAAAAGCACACAGTAAGCCACCGTAAAAAAAAGAAAGGCACACGGTAAAATACTGAAGGGATGACATCTTCTGTAATCTGATGGACACGGTGGGATAATCTGTACAGTGATCCTATCCCTAACCCTAACCCTAACCCTAACCCTAACCCCTCAGACGGTACTTTACTGAGTACCTCGTCACCCAGGTGATAGGTGACAACATCTAAACAATATATTACCGTGTACTTTTTGCCACCCCTTCAGTATTTTACCATGTGCCTTCTGTGTAATAGATGGTTTGTGAGTGTTAGTCTTCGTTTGGAAGCTGCATTGTAAAACCAAACGCGCAACCTTGCACAATACACTGTTAGTGGCATAGAGTAGTGGTTGTTATAGGGTCTCCGCTACGGACTAGCGTATGCTGTATGCACTGAACACCACCGCGGTGCACCGGTCCGGACGCGTCCATTATTTATAGGGTACGTCATTACAAAATATGTTGTTTTCTTTTAAAATAAAGAGTTGAGATTTGATATGGATGCAAAAAGGTATTTTTATGCTTTAGTTTTTATTGTAATGTATCTCATATTTTATCATTATGAAAGTTATGATAATATTAATGTCTGATACTAAATAAACCCCTTAATACACGGTGGAACACGCCACCGATTAGGCATACGGTATCCACATCTAGCGATCTGATAGGTTGCTGATTTCTCTCATGAATTAGTAATGCCTTATTCTCTTTGCTCATTAATAAATTACTGCGAATCCAGTGCTTAAAGGCTACACTGTTAGAAAAACTTCTCGTGGCAGCTCCAAATATTGGTGCTCAATAAAAACAATGACCTTATTGGGTCCAGTTATTGGTGCCCATAACGGTATGTGTAGGCGGGAACCAGTTTTTGGTTCCGGACTCGACTGGCACCGCGCGCCGGGCCGGAGCTGGCCGCGCCGCGCCGGGAATTAGCGAATCGTTTCCCGGCTCAGAGTACCACGTGATATGCAGCCATTTTGTGACCGGCGTTCGTCTGGGAATCCGGAACTGGAGACTTGTATTTTGAGTGGTAAGCATGATGTTTTATGATTATTGTAACACTATCAGTGATGCAGGAATGTTTCTGGAGTCCCCCGGTAGCGTTTTTGACAGATCGGTGGTGAATCTATCATCAATAGAGCGGAATTCCTGTCCGCGGCACTTCACGTACGCCCGTCCGCAAATAACTCTACGGATCGCATGCGCGCGCCAGCGCTACCGCGCTGGCCTGGCGATCCGCAAGCCAGTGTCACGAGATGCGCGTATTTGACTTGGCATTTTTAGGCCAAGCATCGAACCGCGCTTGGGTTTTAGTGCCCGCGCAGACGGCCAAATTTCTGTACAGCGTCCGTACGACTAACCAGTCTGCTGCTTTTAGACACTTTTTGAAGAGTTATATTTATAAAAACAGATTTATTGAGGATTTGCGGTAAATGACTGGACTCGTGAACTTTTATAGAATTTTCATGTCCCTAAAATAACTCCCAATATTAGACAAATACAGATTTACGGAAATTAATGCTAGGATTACGACATGAAATGGCCTGGGCCTGGCGAAATGAAAGCCAGATTCTGTCATGAAATCGTTTTTAGATATCATTTTTGAACGACTATTGGAAAAAATCTGCCCAGGCAATGAGACTTTATAAAAATCAAAACACATGTACCGTTTCTAAGCCAGTAACGGATCACCTACCCAAATTGATGCATAAAGACGTTTGTGACTATCTAATTTTTTAAGTTTTTCATAACTGGAAGAGGAATGTGGATCTAATATCAACTTTATCATCTCCTTTCTAAAACCTCCGTCCCATTATCATCACGCAAAATTGAGAAATTAGCCTTCAAAATAGTGTCATCTAGTTAGGCATCGGCACTCGGCGTTACATTACGCGCGTGTGATTTCAGATTTCAGATTTTCAAGAAAAAAGCGGGGGAAAAAATAAAAATATTTTTTTAAACAAAATGTTTAAAAATAAAAAATATGCCGAAGTATCTAGAATTAATATATGATTAACACAGAAAGATGTTCTGTTGAACACCCCACAACATTTTCCGGGTGTTTGGGTGCAGGTTTATAGTTAAAAAAGGCAAGTTTTAATGCATAATTACAGCAGAAATTACCTACGCCAGTAACGGATCACCCATTTTCAAATCTTTATAAAAAACAAAACAAAAGATCATAATAAAATTTTGTTTGCTGTAACAGTGTATTTAATTAAAATCTGTGATATTTCTTACTTAAAAATCGAAAAATATTTTGATATTTTGGTAAAATTGGGTTTTTGTGTGATTTTTGCTAACATTTCATAGGGATCATCCAGCTCTCTTCACCACCAGGGAGATTGTGGCAGAGTTTGGCCGGCTGATGCCCAAGCACACTCTGAACAGCACCATGACCCAGAGGTTGCTAGCCCTGGGGAAGGGCATCACCAATCACATCAAGACCCTGAAGCGTGCCAAGAACGACCCAAAGTTCCAAATCTTGCTTGCACAGCTGGAACGTAACGTGGAGGACGCCACAGACCGCGAAAGTCGACTAGCGTATGGGACAATGGCAGCAACCTTCATGCCATACCTATTCAATGAGGACCTGGATCTTGTGAAGCTGTTGCCAGTAGGTTTCTATTTCTATTATATACCGTATTTGTCGGTGTATAAACCGCGGGGTTTTTTCTGGCTAGAGAACCGCAAAAGTAGGGGGGGGGGGGGGCTTATACACGGAGATAGGGTAAATTGTACAAAAATCCCCACTAGCACAATACAGCATGAAACACTATGCATGGGACAGTACTAAACGGTAAAACACAAATGAATGCAAAACAAAACATGAATCAAATCAAAGATGAAACAAAATGTACTGAAATTAGCGATCATCCTATCGTGATTGAGTCAAATCTCATCTGGTCTGTGTGCATGTGCTATGCTTACTTTTCCCACCAGTTGGAAAGTTACGATCGCAATTTTTCTTCTCAAAAAAGAGCTTAGAATTTACTATTTTCTAGGGTAGATTCAACCAAATCTAGACTTGTAAGAAGGAATAAACATATCAAGGTACATTTTGTTTCATCTTTGATTTGATTCATGTTTCGTTTTCTGTTTGTTTGTCTTTTACCGTTCAGCACTGTCCAATCCATAGTGTTTCATGTTGAGTTGTGCTAGAATTATACAATCAATTTAATTTTTTTTCACTGAAAACCCTCCAAAGTTGGGGGTGCGGTTAATACACGGGAGCGGTTAATACACCGGCAAATACGGTAACATGAATGTCCTTATATTCATGGTACATACATGTACACTTGATACAGGTTGCAGCATCATTACATCTGCAGCAGAATATTTTCAATTAAGATGAATTTTATGTATGGTACCATACTAGTCTACATGTACTTGGATTTATAAATTATAGTCCAAAATGACGTAATCCGTGAATTTGTTATCCCGCGAAAATTTAGATAATGCACTGTTTGGCCATTACCATGCATTGCATGGCTAGCAAATCCGCAAACATTTCCTCCCGCTAAAAGTCTAAAATAGCAAAACCGCAAACTTTTACAGCCGGGAATATTTCATGTTTTACAGTAATATGTACAGAGGTCAGCTTCAATGAACAAGCCATGAGTCAAACTTTCTATTCATTTTGATGCTCTTGTCTAATCCACATTGTGTTGACATTGTGCTTGTTTCAGGAACATGGAGCAGAGACCATGGCTACTCTCGCTCGAGATTCTGTCCACCCTGTGGTGATCGTCTCTGGGGACATTTTCAAGACGGAACTTGTGAGTGTGGCAGCAGAAGGCCAAGAACTCTTCCACTGCTGTGAAGTGACAGAGGGACTTATCTGCCTCTTTGCACTGTTTTATGGGTGCAACCTGCAGTATCCATCTCCATGCAAGAAGACATGCTCTTTTGTTCAGCATGGACTGATGGACGTGAGGGGAGGACCTCTTCCTGTGTGTGTTGTCAACACAATGGAGAAATTCAAGAGTGCTCTGCCCAAACAGTAACTGTACTCCGGCCGGAGGCCAGATGAGCTTTTGTCGTGGCGCGGCGTCCGTTGTCCGGCTGTTGTCTGTCCGTCGTCCGTCCGTCCACAATTTGCGAAAATTGCTACTTCTCCTAGTAGTAGAGATGTTAAGACCCCAAGATATGGGTGTTCACTGCACTTTGGGGTACAGAGTTTTTAATAACTTTAAAATATTCCTTGGATGAAAAGAAGAAAATTCATCCAAAGAGACACTTTGTATCTATGCAAATTAGGCCTAATTTCCATAATTTATGCAAATTTATTCATGAAAACGGGATATTTCATGAAAATTGTGTTTTTATTGACATATTTTATGGGGAACATATTCCTTGGATCAAAAGAAGAAAATTCAATTAAATAGACACCCTGTTTATATGCAAATTAGGTCTAATTTCCATAATTTATGCAAATATATGGATGGGAATAAGATATCTAAGCCAATGGTATTTTTGTTGACATATTTAGGAGAACATAATCCTTGGATCAAAAGAAAGAAAATGTTTCAAAGAGACACTCTGCATTTATGCAAATTAGGCCTAATTTCCATAATATATGCAAATTTATTCATGGCCCCAGAAAATAACTTCCCCTAAATAAAGCCACAAAATGACTTTGTCCATCAGAAAGAGTGTCTTTTCATAAGAAAATTGATACCAAGAACATTAATTTTGGTAGTGTAGTTTTTGTTTTACAGCGCTGTGAGTGACACCATGTCAGGGTTCATTTTTCTTCGATTTGTGACATACCTATTAGCTAAAGAATGACCCGAACAGCTCGTCATAGAATTACGGTGAACAATAATGCGAACACCTTTGTTAATGTGCAATCGACTGAATAGCCACAGCACAGAATTCTATAACGAGCCGCTTTGGGTCATTCTTTAGCCAATAGGTCAGTTAAAATTGAAAAAAATGAACCCTGACATGGTGTCACTCACAGCGCTGTAAAACAAAAACTACACTACCAAAATTAATGTTCTTGGTATCAATTTTCTTATGAAAAGGCACTCTTTCCGATGGACCAAGTCATTGTGTGGCTTTATTTTTGGGAAGTTATTTTCTGGGGCCATGAATACATTTGCATAAATTATGGAAATTAGGCCTAATTTGCATAAATGCAAAGTGTGTCTTTGGATCATTTTTTTTTCTCTTGATCCAAGGATTATGTTCTCCTAAATATGTCAACAAAAATACCATTGGCTTAGATATCCCATTCCCATCCATATATTTGCATAAATTATGGAAATTAGACCTAATTTGCATATAAACAGGGTGTCTATTTAATTGAATTTTCTTCTTTTGATCTAAGGAATATGTTCCCCATAAAATATGTCAATAAAAACACAATTTTCATGAAATATCCCATTTTCATGAATAAATTTACATAAATTATGGAAATTAGGCCGAATTTGCATAGATACAGAGTGTCTCTTTGGATAATTTTTTTTCGTTTTATCCAAGGAATATGATAAAGGTACTAAATCAATTGTACCCCAGATTGCAGTGGCGGACATCTTAACCACCCTACTATAGAGTCTTTAGGGGGTTTCATTCAAACTTGCACACAATGTTCACCATGTTGCTGTGTATATAAGGTCAAGTGACAATTGCAGCAAATGCTATTTCTCCCGAAATATGTTCAGGATTTAACTCGAACTTATACACAATTCTTCTATTGACCCTGCCATTACAGGGTGTCTTCCAGGTGGCGCCACCTATCATGGTTGTGGCGATACATGTAAGGTCAATTCATAATCTGTGAGATTATACAACTGTTTTAAGATTTCACACTTTGCGCCAAACGCTATTTTTCCCAAACTAGCTACACTGTTATTGACACTTTTCTTTTTTTTTCTTCTTTTTTTTTCATTTAGTATGTGTACTGTGTTGATTGAGTTTGTGAGCATTGTATTTGTGAGCATTGTATTTTCCATGACATGATACAGTGAGATATTCCGTCCGATGGTCATGGCAATTTGTACATGCACTTGTATATAGACTTTAAACAATTTGGATGTTGTTGAAGGGTACTTTCAATTCACGTTTAGTACACATTTCAACTCGGGTTTATTACCCATTTATTATGTGTACTCTGTTGATATGATACAGTGAGATCTTCCGTCCGATGGTCATGGCATTTTGTACATGCATTTGTATATAGACTTTAAGCAATTTGGATGTTGTTGAAGGGTACTTTCAATTCACGTTTAGTACACATTTCAACTCAGGTTTATTACCCATTTATTATGTGTACTCTGTTGATTGGACAGTTTGTTGTGAGCATTGTATTTTGCATGTACACATGCAGTGAGATTGACTTGTTTTATCTAGATAGCCTGAAATCTAGTAAAATAAAAAAAAAAACAATCAAATCAAATTCTCAATTAAATCCTCAATTTCTGATGCATTTGTTAACTGGAAAAGAGTGTAATTTAATGAAATAGACTCTGTTTCATATCATTTTGTTGAATACAATTTTTGTCTCAGTACAAATGAAAGCTTGGAAAACGACTCAATTAAAAATGAAATTTATCTTCAAGTTGGTATTCTAAATGTAAAGTTTCCTGCCTTTTGGTAATCTCATGGATAAAATGGGATTAATTACTGTCAGATCAATGTTCAAATCAATTTAGATTTTTTATTCATGGAGTTTGTTTGTGAAAAAAAGTTGTCTTGGTAAGTTTGCTTTGGATTATCATGACAAAAAATTGTCTTGTGATCATGCGGACAAACTGTAACGTGAGTTACCGCTTCACATGACGATACCTGGAGAATGTAAGACAATTTGAATTTTTACCATACTCTGTGATGTATGTTGTTAGTCCATGACTTTGACACAATAGACTTTAGAGTCTCTCTGTTTCTTGTTTGAGGAAACTTTTGAATATAATATATGCCAAATTTTTGCATGTCCAAATTATGTAACGTGAGTTACCGACATTTGTAGTTTTTTCTCATAGTTCTCATTAGAGTCTGTGGATGTAATGTTGCTGTGAGGTAGGATGGAGGTGCATGATGCTCATTCACATATAGTAACTCGTATCACTAATTGGGCTTTAAGGATATTGATCTCAACGACCTAATTTTGAGTTCAAAATGTAACGTGAGTTACCGTGGAAATGCCCATATGCATTTGTATCTTGGTGACATTAGATTTTAGAGAGTTGTGAACATTATTTTGAATGTATGATGTCGCTATGGACTTTAGGCAATTTGAGCATGTAACTCAGGTATACAGTGAGATATTTTAATATTGCAGGCCTTTGCAGCCATACCTGGTGTATTTTGCAGCCATATACACATGTACTGTATATGATTATCTGCCATTTGTATAAGGAAACTATCCGGGGGGGGGGGGGGGGGACTCCATGTCTGGAGGGTGGTGGGGTAGCTTGACAGTTGTGGGAGGGGGGGGGGGCATTGATGAGCAGTCTTGTCCGGAGGGGGAGGGGTCTGAAGAAAAATATATTATCATATCTGGCCTAACCACCCTCCATACATGTAGGGTGTCATGATAGGGGATCATGTAGAATATATCATCAAAGCCACATCTGCTATTTTCCTACTAGTGTGCCTTTTAAAACATGAAAAAGCCCAGCCTCTCTGTGTCTTTAGGTAAATCTTGTAAGATGCTGCATAATATTCATGGTATTATTGTTTTTGTGACATATTTTCACACTTCAGTTATGTTCATTCACTAGTACTCGATTGTCAATTGAATGACATTTGTTCACATGTATTCTATGAATGTTTACATAAACAAAATGTATTCAAACTATTGCATTTGTTGGTGTGCCTTTTTAATGAGACAAACCGGAGACTAAAGTGTAGTACAGGCCCAGTAAAGTCCAAAATTAGTGTCCACAAGTGAAATAATAATTGAATCGAGATAAGCAAAGGTCCTATATTCAGTGCCCATATGCCCCAGTGATCTGGGGCGGTATTCTGAAAAGTAACAAAAGATTTTAGTGACGTAGATAAAATATTTTTTAGTGGATGGTGATCCAATTTTAATGCGCAATGAGGTACTCCAGTGCGCATTGTTTTGGCTAGCCAGTGCGCATTGTTTTGACATTAAAAAGGATCACCATCCACTAAAATAGATTTTATCTACGTCACTAAAATCGATTGTAACTTTTCAGAATACGGCCCCTGCACTAATCAGTGCAGTTGAACTCCAATATTCGGATTCCATGAGCTCCAATAATAGGTGCCCAGTATACCATATATACCATATAACTTCAAAATAGGGATTCCATGAGCTCCAATAATAGGTGCCCAGTATACCATATATACCATATAACTTCAAAATAGGGATTCCATGAGCTCCAATAATAGGTGCCCAGTATACCATATATACCATATAACTTCAAAATAGGGATTCCATGAGCTCCAATAATAGGTGCCCAGAATACTGTCCACGTCTGTACTGAACCAATTATTGGTGCTGCGTGAGCTCCACTGTACGGACCCACACTGGTCCAAAAACAGGGGCCCACGAAGCCAATTAATGGTTGCAGCTGGGTTACATCCAGTATACCATATAACTTCAAAATAGGGATTCCATGAGCTCCAATAATAGGTGCCCAGAATACTGTCCACGTCTGTACTGAACCAATTATTGGTGCTACGTCAGCTCCACTGTACGGACCCCCTGGTCCAAAAACAGGTGCCCACGAAGCCAATTAATGGTTGCAGCTGGGTTGCATCCAGTATACCATATATACCCTATAACTTCAAAATAGGGATTCCAGGAGCTCCAATAATAGGTGCCCAGAATACTGCCCACGTCTGTACTGAACCAATTATTGGTGCTGCGTGAGCTCCACTGTACGGACCCACACTGGTCCAAAAACAGGTGCCCACGAAGCCAATTAATGGATGCAGCTGGGTTACATCCAATTATTGGACCCGGATAGGAGGATTTTTTTAACAGTGTTCACACCATTGCGTATGGCATTAAAGGGATCTAGTAACTTTGTTAACTTGTGAAAAAGTGATGAATGGTTGATATAATGTGTATCGTTATGATTTGATATGTCCACTAAGTAATGTGTGAACAGTTTACATTAAATGGATGTTATATGACCGAGTAATGAGCGAAAATGCAAAGTGATAATCCCGAACTCATAGCACTGACTTTGTGTACACAGTTATAACCTTCCAGTGGATAATTAAACATCCAAACACTTCAATCGTAAATATCTTATTTACGAAAGGTACATTCGAAAACCCCAAACCTGTCCCATGCTTCTATTTGATTTGGACAATGTTACTAGACCAAATACACATAGACACAAATACAAGTTAGTGGTCTTGGTCCAGAAGTGCATGTAGCCATGTTCATCGCGTGTGGGAGGGGGGGGGGGGGGGGGGGGGTAGAAATGAATTTACGAAGATGAAGTGTGTCTGATGTGTAATCTTCTTAATTTCATTAATTTTTCCTTTAATTATTGATTGATTGATAGGTTCATTTACTAATTAATTAATGAATTAATGTATTTATTTATTCATCCATTCATTTATCAAGCTATGCATTTGTTTATTGCTTGTTTATTTATTTAGTTTGTATTAGTTTTTTTAAAGGTTTATTGATTTACTGATTTATTCATTCATTTATGTGTTTATTTATTTTATTGTTCATTGATTGACTTATTATTCTATCTATATATTACTATCACAGGCGGCAATGAGGATTGGTTAAGAAATCCTACGAACGAGGGGTGGGGGGGGGGGGGGGGGGGCAAGGCCCCCTTGTCGCCCGTGATAACTCAGTACGATATTATTCAGTGTTTGGTTCAGGTTTACTGCGCAAACCCGTCGCGCAGGTATATCAGCTGATCTGACTTTTTCTCACACAAACCTTGACAAAAATAGGATTGTTTTCATCCGAAACCTAAATACTGTATACAAACTAAAACACACAATATTTGCAAACCAAGGATTGTGGTCACGGTACTTTGTGTTTGATACAGGCATCGACATCTCGCCGTGGAACGCGATTGTGACGCCATCAATGACAATGGGTGATTTCAAGTATGGTGTTTAGGGCTGGTGTTAGTGTTTATCAAACTGGTGTTTGTGTGTAATAAACACTAACACCGGCCTTAAACACCATACCTGAAATCACCCATTGTACTCCATTCATCTAGTCATAAATCTAGTCATAAAATAAAACATGACAATGACAAATTAAGTAGGGGAGGGGCATGTCCATTTTGTCAAGTACCGCGTGACTAGACCCATGACACGGGTCCCTTGAGTTAGGTTCAGTAGGCCCATGGAATTATGAGGTCTCCCAGATCCCTGGTAGGCCTATGCTCAACTGATGCAGATGTCGGCCCTGGAGAAGATGACTGGTGCTCTTACAATCACGATCATCAACAGTAGGCCTAGAATCGATATGCATCATGAATTAATATAACGGGTGCATTTGACTTGAAGAAATTAGTCAAGGACGTTTGTCTTTGCCTATACATGATTGACTACGTAGTGCAGCTATGCGCCTTTATAGCATGCATAAATGCGTCAAACAGTCAAATTTATCTATAAAAGCGGGAGGCAGATGCAGGATCCTACAGAAGCCCCTGGTATGGTGGACGATTTACCATGCACTAGGCATTTTGTTAGGCCTATTATACGCGCGCTATACTTCTGGAATGCCGGAGAGCGTCGATCCTCGCGCTGGGACTGATAATTCGCATAAGGCGCTATATTGGAAGGATTCTTCAAACTGATATAGGTGCGCTATTGCTAGTACTAGGGAACGACTGTTATGTTCTTCTTTACTATCATTGATAACATCATTATCATCACACATTTAATAAAACATGAAAAAAGACACATTTGGCTTAATTTTGGGTCGTCATTTTTTTTTTTTTGCCAAACGATTGGGGGGGGGGGGGGGGGCACGTGCCCCCCGTAGCTACGCCACTGATAACAGGCGTTTTAGTCATTTGTAAAGTTGTATTCTTTTTTAGCATGGTGGAGTTATAATGTTTAGTTTGTAATGTACCCAGCTAGCCACCTGACGTCGTGCCAACGTTGGGCCGATGTCATTTTCGTTGTAAGGGGACGTTGGGCCAACATGCGACATGCGACGTCACCGAGACGTTAAAATGTCCGCCAGCCCAACATCAGCTCGGTGTCTTTTTTTAATGCTGGCCCAACGTCATTTAGCGATTTCGGCCCAACATCAATTATTGACAATGGCCCAATGTCAGTTCTAACGTAGGCCCAACATCGATTCCTGACGTTGAGAGAACATCAAGTTTTGACGTCGGCCCGACGTTAAAATGTCCGCCAGCCCAACATTGTCCCAACATCATTTTGTGATGTCGGGCAAATGTCAATTTCCGACAATGGCCCAACACCGAATCATGACATAGGACAGATATCAAATTCTGATGTGGGCTCGACGTTAAAATGTCCGCCAGACCAATATCGTCACTACGTCATTTTGTGATATTGGCATAACGTCAATTTTCGACAAGGGCCCAACATCAACTCATGACATTGGATCAACATAGCATTATGATGTCGGCTCGCGGTTAAAATGTCCACTAGCCCAACATTGTCACGACATCATTCTGTGATGTTGAGCCAACGTCAATTTCCGACAATGGCCCAACACCGAATCCAGACATAGGACAGATATCAAATTCTGATGTGGGCTCGACGTTAAAATGTCCGCCAGCCCAACATCGTCACTATGACATTTTGTGATATTGGCATAACGTCAATTTCCGACAATGGCCCAACATCAAATCCTGAGGTTGGTCCAACATCAAATTCTGACGTTGGCCCGACATTAAAATGTCCGCCAGCCCGACATTAGCCCAACGTTATTTTGTATTGTTGGCCCAACATCAAATCTTGACGTTTGCCCAACATCAAATCTTGACGTTCGCCCGACGTTTGAATGTCCACTAACCCAACATTGGCCCAACGTCATTTTCTGATGCTGGACCAAGATCACAATTTGACAATGGCCCAATGTCAAATGGCCAACGTAGGACCAACATCAAAAACGTAAAAAGAAATGTGAAGACATGCATAGATTCCACGTTTGATCCATGTACTTTGGTTAACCTTTACACACATTCATAAATCATAATTCTATTCATATCCTATTCCTAAACCTATTGCCTAATCCTAACCTATCATCCTATCGTCCTACAAACACAGGTCACAATCGGTATAATATATATACACCTCTTCTTAGCATGTATGTTTTGTAATGGTTAGTAATTTCAGAGCGTTGAATCTGAAATAATCCACCTTCAAATCATATTCATAACACTATTTACATGTGTTATTTATATTCTTATATATCTTGATAAATTATATACAGCAGCAAGGACATGACAAAAGTATATTTTTTAATATAAATGATTCCAAAAATCGAAAATTTTCATTTCACTTACGATCGCTTATACTCGATCATGAATTGCCCGATAGCAATACTTTTTTTCTTTACTTTTGAATTACTAATGTTTGTAATCGATTAAACGAAATTCAATTCATTATAGATTCTCAAAGCAAGTTAACAAAAATATTATAAGTACCCAGCTAGCTAACTGACATCGGACCGGTGTCGGCAGGTCGTCGGCAAGATCGTGGTCGGCAAACAGACGTCGCGCCAACATTTCGCCAACGTCGAATTTAAGTTTGAGGTTTTGGAAATTAAATAAGTCGGAAAATGGTAGTAGTTGAATGTCGTGCCGATGTCATTAAGCTGACGAAAAAATACGTCTCAAATAAAACGTCGCGCTAAAATCGCACCAATGCCGAAACTGATACAAATTTAAGAGCTCGATAGAGTGTTGTAATATTAATGTTGGGCCGATGTCAATAAACCAACATGAATATGACGTTGGCCAATGTTGTACCGAAGTCGGAATATATCATTTTAAGAGGTGTCGGACGGATGTTATTAATTGGACATCAATATGACATCACAAATATAACGTCAAGCCGATATCGCGCCGATGTCAGAATTGGCAGCAATGACACAAGTCGGCAAATAGTCATGAAATCGATGTTCAGCCGATGTCAATATTCTGACATGAATATGTCATGTCCAATATGACGTCGGGATAATTTCGCGCCGATGTTGGAACTGGTAGCAATTAAAGAGGTCGGTAAATGGTTGTAACATTGATGTCGGACCAATGTTTTTTATTGGACATCCATATGACATCTCAATTATGACGCCAAAGCAATATCCTGCCGATGTCATAAATGGCACCAATGTAACTAATCATTAAATAGTCATTAAATAGATGTTGTGCCGATGTCAATAATTCGACATGAATATGACATCTCAAATATAAAATCGGCCTTCTATCGCCCCGATGTTGGAACTGGTAGTAATTTAAGAGGTCGGTAAAACGTTGTGAAATTTATGTTGGGCCAATGTTATTAATTAAACATAAATATGACAACTCAAATACAACTTTGGGCCTATACCGCACAGATGTCGGAATTTATAGCAATTTTAAAGGTCGGTGAAAGGTTGTTAAATAGATGTCGGGCGGATGTCATTACTCCTACATAAATATGACATCTCTATTAAGACGTCAGTCCGATATTGTGATGATGTTGGATCTGGTAGCAATTTAAGAGGTCGGTACATGGTTGTGAAATTGATGTCGGGCCAATGTTTTTAATTGGACCTCAATATGATATCTCAATTATATCGTCACACCGATATCTTGCCGATGTCAGAATTGGCAGCAATAAAACAAGTAGGCAAATGGTCATCAAATCGATGTTGCGCCCATGTCAATACTGCGACATGAATATATGAGACCCCAGATTTGATGTCGGTCCGATATTGTGCCGATGTTAGAAATTGTTAGCAATTTAATAGTTCTGTAAATGGTGTTTAGTTTGATGTCAGCCCGATGTAATTTATTAGACATCTATACTATGACGGCAAACATATATTCCGTCCAAGACAGAACCTTTAGCAACGGAACAAGTCGGCAAATGGTAAAATTAATGTCCTGCCATTAATCCGTCATAAATATGACATCTAAAATATGGCGTCGGTTCGACAGTGTGCCGATGATAGAGCTCTAGCAAATTAAGAGGTCGTTATAATAAATGGTTGTTAATTTGATGTCGGGCCGATGTAATTAATTAGACATCTGAAATATGACGTCAAACCGTTATCCTGTCGATGTCAAAACCGTTATCAATGGAACAAGCCGGCAAATGGTCATTAAATTAATGTCGTGCCCATGTCATTAATCCGACATGAATAAGAGATCTCAAATATGACGTCGGGCTAATATCGCGCCGATGTTGGAACTGGTAGCAAATTAAGAGGTTGGTCAAAGTTTGTAAAATTGATGTTGGGATTATGTTACTAAATATACATAAATATGACAGCTCAAATATGACGTTGGGTTAATGTTGTACCGATGTCGGAACTGGCGACCATTTTGCCGGCTTGTTTCATGCTGCCAGTTCTGACATCGGCATGATATCGCTATGGCGTCATCATTGAGATGTCATATTCATGTCTAATCACTGACGTCGCCACAACATCAATTTAATGAACATTTGCCGAGTTGTGTCATTGCTGCAAGTTCTTACATCGGCTTGACATCATATTAAAGAGGTCACATTGATGTCTAATTAATAACATTGGACCGACATTTTACTACCATTTACCGACCTCGTAAATTGCCATCATTTCCGACATCGGCGCGATATTAGCACGACGTCACATTGCACATGTCATATTCATGTCGGATTATTGACATCGGCTCAACATCAACTTAATGACTATAAGCCGAGTTGATTCATTGTTGCCCATTCTGACATCGGCAGGATTTCGGTTCGACGTCAGAATTGATATTTCATATTTTTGTCTCCTTAATAACCCGACATCAATTTCACAACCATTTAACGACCTCTCTAATTGCTACCAGTTCCAACATCGGCGCGAAATTAGCCCGACGTCATTCATGAGATGTCATATTCATGTAGGACTATTGACATCGGCGCAACATCAATTTTATGACCATTTGTCATATTTATGACGGATTAATGACAGGACATTAATTTTACCATTTGCCGACTTGTTCCGTTGCTGAAGGTTCTGTCTTCGACGGAATATATGTTTGCCGTACAGATGTCTAATAAATTACATCGGGCTGACATCAAACTAAACACCATTTACAGAACTCTTAAATTGCTAACAATTTCTAACATCGGCACAATATCGGACCGACATCATATTTGGGGTCTCATATTTATATCGGAGTAATGACATTGGCCCGACATAAATTTTACAACCTGTTTCCTACCTTCTATATTGCTACCAGTTCCGATATTCGCGCGATATTAGCCCGACGGCATATTTGACATGTCATATTCATGTTGGAGTATTGACATTGGTGCAACATTGATTCGATGACCATTTGCCGACTTGTTTTATTGCTGCTAATTCTGACATCGGCAGGATATCGGTGTGACGTCATAATTGAAATGTCATATTGAGGTTAAATTAATAACTTTGGGTTAATGTCGGAGTGGCGGACATTTTAATGTCGGGCCAATGTCAGAATTTGATGTTGGCCCTTTGTTGGGTAACTGACATTGGGCCAGTGCCAACAATTAATGGTAAGCCAACATCACAAAATGACATTGGGCCAATGTTGGGCTGGCGGACATTTTAACGTCGAGCCCACATCAGAATTATATATATCTCTCCTATGTCAGGATTCGGTGTTGGGCCATTGTCGGAAATTGACATTGGCTTAACATCACAGAATGATGTTGTGACAATGTTTGGCTAGCGGACATTTTAACCTCGAGCCCACATCATAATGTTATGTTGGGCCAATGTCATGAGTTGATATTGGGCCATTGTCAGAAATTGACGTTAGGCCAATATCACAAAATGACGTGGTTACGATGTTGGGCTGGCGGACATCGGTGTGACGTCATAATTGAAATGTCATATTGAGGTTAAATTAATAACATTGGGTTAATGTCGGAGTGGCGGACATTTTAATGTCGGGCCAACGTCAGAATTTGATGTTGGCCCTTTGTTGGGTAACTGACATTGGGCCAGTGCCAACAATTAATGGTAAGCCAACATCACAAAATGACATTGGGCCAATGTTGGGCTGGCGGACATTTTAACGTCGGGCCAACGTCAAAACTTGATGTTCTCTCAACGTCAGGAATCGACGTTGGGCATACGTTAGAACTGACATTGGGCCATTGTCAATAATTGATGTTGGGCCGAAATCGCAAAATGACCCGGGTCAGCATTAAAAAAAACACCGCCGCGCTGATGTTGGGCTGGCGGACATTTTTACGTCGCATATTTAATGTAGACCCAACGTCCTCTTACAACGAATTTTACATCGGCCCAACGTTGTCACAATGTCAGGTGGCTAACAGGGTTATTCCGTTGTGCTTCCTAAGAATTAGGGGAAAGTGAGTATATAGGTATTGGTAAAAGTGCCTGATTAACAGACAAATGTCAACTTTTTGTCAAACTTTGAATCCCTCGAGTTCGTGATACGTACACCATGCATACATAATTAGTCGTCATTTATGAGATGTCATATTCATATCGGACTATTGACATTGGCGCAACATCAGTTTTATGACCATTTGCCGACTTGTTTCATAGCTGCCAGAGGCTGACATCGGCAGGATATCGCTATGGCGTCATCATGGAGATGTCATATTTATGTCTAATCATTGACCTCGGCACAACATCAAGTTTACAACCATTTACCGACCTCCTAAATTGCTATCAGTTCCAACATCGGCGCGATATTGGCTCGACGTCATGAGATGTCATATTCATGTTGGACTATTGACATCAACGCAACATCAATTTTATGACCATTTGCCGAGTTCTTTCATTGCTGAATGTTCTAACGTCGGCGGGATATCGGCCTGACATCATATTGTAGATATCATATTGATGTCCAATTAGTAACATTGTCCCGACATTACTTTCACAACCATTTACCGATCTCTTAAATTGATACCAGTTCCAACATCGGCGCGATATTAGCCCGACGTCATTTATGAGATGTCATATTTATGTCGAACTATTGACCATTTGCCGACTTGTTTCATAGCTGCCAGAGGCTGACATCGGCAGGGTATCGCTATGGCATCATCATTGAGATGTCATATTCATGTCTAATCGATTTGTATTGGGCCATTGGCGGAAATTGACGTTGGGCCAACATCACAGAATGATGTCGTGACAATGTTGGGCTAGCGGATATTTTAACCTCGAGCCGACATCATAATGTTATGTTGATCAAATGTCATGAGATGATGTTAGGCCATTGTCGGAAATTGACGTTATGCCAATATATCACAAAAATGACGTAGTGACGATGTTGGGCTGGCGGACATTTTAACCTCGAGCCAACCGCGATAAGCCGGCATCCGGCCAACAACTTATGACATCGGCACGACGTCAGGTGGCTAGCTGGGTAATGGTGCAAGTTTTGCTTTCTAAAATTAAGTTTGACCCAAACTGTACTCTGTTTACCAGAACTCAACTATCCCTTTATTTGAGCCATGCATCAGTGAAAAATGTTTACATGCTAATTGACCAACCAGAATGTAGGGATTTTATAAAGTAATATGTCTGTCACTTTGTTACGTTTGACATGTTTGATACAGCGTGTTCACACACAAACATTTTCATCCCTTAATCATGACTAAAGAATCATGACAAACGATACGTCGTACAGAGAATCATGATTAACCAAACTACCCCTTACGTTCACTCACACAAATCCAAGATCCCACAACAGCTGGCTTCCAGGTGCACCAAACATCGTATAAGTGCGCAGTTTGCTACTGCGCAGTGTGTTGTCTTTTTTCTGTCTGCGAGGGCCTTAAGCCCCGCCCATTTATACGAGTCTCGTATAGCTAATCATGATTAAACGAGCGAGCCGTTGTTCACACACGAAAAGATCGTGATTCTATAGTCAGCTCTCGTACGAAACGACGATCAAACCCGCGTTTCGTTAATCATGATTCGCTATACGTCGTTTCGTTAGTCAGCGTTCAGACACACACATTTAATCGTATAGCTAATCAGCAGCTGATTCTACAGAGCGTATCAAAAAAAGCGTTACATTTTTGAAAAATCTGTCAAAATTACATTTTTAAAAATTTAGAAGATTTTTTCATGTCGATAGATGCCCAATAGTCTCATCTATCAAGTGCCACTAACAAAACAAATTTCCGTTCACGCTTGGGCGAACACTGACTGTTTTTTAACAGGGTGTGAACAATTACTTGCGCCAAATTGAAAGAAGAGGGACAATTAAACCAGCAGTCCGAATAAGTACTCCCATTCAAACAAATTGCTCTTTTGCATGAATTTAGGATTATGTTATTATAAAAGGTGTACCCAGGGGGGGGGGGGGGGGGGGGGGGGGGGTTGAGGGGTTCAAGCCCCCCCCCCCCCCCTTTGACCAAAAAATTACTGTTTTGGGGGGTTTGACCCCCCCCCCCCCCCCCCCCCCCTTTTTCCAATTTTAACAGTTCTCGAGACCAAATGTCAGTGGTCTCGACCGTCATTTTCGATGGTCTCGACCTCGAAAAGTGCAAAAAACTGTGGTATTGGCCTCGAAAATGTCGAAAAATGTCCACGACTACCCGTTTGATTTATTTGCTGTAATTGTTTATCATTATATTCTATAGAAAACTAAAGAAAGTTTGTTCGATGTTATTGACATTTGGTGTTTTCGGTAATCAAAATTATGTAATTGGTGTAATTTCATGTTGTATTTCATTATTATTTACTTAACTATAAAATTAAACGGAGAAAATGAAATGGGCTCACACGGGAATCGAACCCGAGACCTTCGGATTGCTTGCCCGGCCTATAGCTCTGATCATTAAGACAGAAACTCTCATGATGGCGGTCTTTCTCCGAAACCTTCCTTTTCTTGGCTTGTTTCATTTATTTGAAAATATCTCTGATCAGTTTTCAAATAAAACCAAAATTTCAATTTTTTTTTAATTTTGTACCCACAATTTAGCGTTACATGATATTTTTGTTTTTGTTCATCGACATAATACACAATAATATCAAAACAGGGGCAAGGTTTTGTTTGATATTATTGATGTTAGTCAAGCTCGAATACTTCAATAGCTGGCTTTCGCCTAATTAATGTGTAACATTTGTGATTTTTGGTTGTTTTAGTTTAGCGAGGTCTTTGTCTTGGTGCAGCCTTCATTGACTCCTGATCGTTATCTATCATGTCTATGTTAATCACTCGCCAGACCGACAGACAGCAAGTGGGCGAACAAACATGACAAATGCAAGTTTTGTATAGGTTGGAAGATTTCAAAAAATGGATAGCATTGATATCTGCCAGTTTGGCTCCTCGTGGTAAAATTACGTACAAACATTTATGTCTAACAGTTTAATCAATAATGTAAAATAATTGTATTTTTTTTAAAACAAACAACTTTGCGGCGTGCTGAAGGATTTTCCGAGGTACCGATTACAGTGGGCGTTATTTTTCTTATTTTCTCCTTGAAGCCTTGAAAGCCTTGATGTCTGTATGAGACCTATTTTTGTCGTTTACTCGATTATTTTGACGAAGAACCAAAACCCGTTACTTTAAAATCGATTATTCCTTGAAATGTATTTCATATTGAATATTCATATGTTGAACACTCTTTTACAAATGTTATGTAAATTATCATAAGCAGGTATTTTTGCTCGTCCAAAATAAGTATTGCAGTTGAATTCAAACGTACGTGTTCCTGTTTCACATATAATACAGAATAAAAGATTTTATAAATTGGTAAAAACTGTTGCATAGATGATTACCGCGACGTAGATTTATTGCATCTAATGCTACACATGATTTTAAAATAAAAGTATGACACCACCTTCTTCTTGAAAATCATACGGTTTTTTTTTTCTCCATCCTCCGCCCATAAGAAACGTCTTTCAGGCTCAGTGGCGTAGCGGGTCAGACTAATTGGAAGGCACACTCCGTATTTTTTCCCCCTTCTTTTTTTTATTTTTGTGTTAGTCTTTTTTTATCTTATTAGTCTTATTTGCTCTGGTCTTTTAGAGGGACCTGCATATAATATTATTTAACTCGGCCATTGGATACACTTCCGCACTTTATTGTGCACTCTCTCCACTCCCTGGGAAGCATTCCAGCAGGCAGCAGGTCTGCACCTGGGTGGGGAGCAGCAATGTGGACAAAGTGCCTTGGTGACGGACACAGGTGCTGTACTGGGGCCTCAATCTGGGTTCGAATCCGGCTCCCGTGCTTTGCAGTCAAGCGCCTATCCGATCGTGTCACAACACCTCAACATATTATCATACCTCACATCTATCTTGCGCACATCTCAACTCCCTGGGGAACATTATGCTATTTATTAATCGCACTCCTAAAAGAATGTTCGTGGCCTCAAGTTGGCCTATCTCTAACATTGGGATGGACAATACTCGGTACAAATTACATGGTATTGGTAAGGACGCACAATACACAGTAATTAGTCCAGTCAATATAGTGTCTTGACCTCGGCAAAATTGCAACATGGGAATTTTCTTCGGAATTCTATTCAGGAAACTCCCCTGAACAACATAATTAAAGTCCTAAGAAATCGAAGCTAGGGAACGTGATTTAATTTGCATTATAAAGATAATTAGCTAATTTGCATATTTCTGAAATGTGGTCAGGGGTCATTTTCTATCTAGGAATAGTACAATATTGAAAACAACGATTATGCTAAGGTAATTTAGGGCAAGGAATCCATTAAAGGGACAGTCCCTCTTTTACAAAACGTCTGAACAGTTTCCAGTTGAAGGATGGGGATGAATGAAACACACACAAACAAAATCAGATCGAACAGCCCTATAATTTGGATTCTACGAATGAAAAACGAATGCGTCCCTCCATCAGATTATATATCGGTCAATAAAAAAGTTTAACTGATTTAGCATAATATTACAACTATATTGTACTTATTCTTGTAAAGGTATTGTGAAGCCGACATTTGTAAAGGTATGTCACGGAAAAAAAATCTCAAAAATGAAGAATATGTAATTACATGTAGTCAGTTTAAGCGAGGTTTGGTTATTTTGCCTAGTGTGCGGTCATGCTATTCTCATTTATGCGCGGGTCACGTAGCTAGCGCGGGTCACGGAGGGGTCACGCATAGCGTTGCGGCACTTCGTGGAATGAGTGTGCGAACTTCATCACTGGGTGAATATACATATAATGCACAATTAACTGTTGGACGACGGTTTATTAGTTTTAGGTCTATAACTCCACGAAAAGGAGATTTCAAGCCCTAATTTTTTCAGGCATGCTCTTAAAAGACATTTTCTTTCAGATAAGACAAAAACCTCGCAACTTTTGAAATTTGGCTTGCAAAAGAGGGAATGTCCCTTTAAAGGGATCTAGTAACTTTGTTGACATGTGCAAAAAGTGATGAATGGTTGATGCAATGTATATTGTTGTTATCTCATATGTCCACAGGGTATTGTGTGAAAATTTCAAGTCAAATGGACATTGTATGGCCAAGTAATGAGCGAAAATGCAAAGTGATATTCAGTAACTCACTGCACTCACTTTGTACACGGAAGAAAAACTCGCCCGGAGTTTTTCTTATCTGAATACTTCAATCATACATATCTTTGTAACGAAAGGGAAATTTGAAAAACCGAAACCTGTCCCATGATTTTATTGTTAATACAAATACAACAAGGTATAAGGGAACCGCTAGAATTAAAATTTTATTTTGAGGATTTGGACAATGTTACTAAGTCCCTTTAAGGGTGCTCATTGGCATGTGTCGTATGGGCAACGCCCTAAAAGCCAAGATGGCTGACCCTAATTTGCATATTTATGAATATTATTGGTTTTCAGTGGTTATAGCCTCTAATAAGCAATAATTCCATATTATTAATTTTCATTCATGTTCTAAATATGTAGTGAAGCTATTTCAGATTAGTTGCCACCTTGGCAACCTCTATCAATTCATATAATTTGCATAATTGGGTTAATTACCTAATTTGCATATTCCCCCAAATTGAGTATATTGGGAACCCCGAAAGTAAAAATTACAAGTTATACCACTTTTCCAAGGTTTTGGGAGGCAAAAAGTCAATTTTTTATACTTATTTCCATATAGCACCATGGCAACCTTCTTAAATCCAAGATGGCTGCTCCCCAAATTACACATGTAATGATACACGACTTCATTCTTTTGGTTATATTAGAACAATATTATCATTTTTTGACTCTCAATTAGTGGAATTAGCAATTGGAATACTTCAATTTCAATGTAGTTGGTTGCTAACAGTAAACAAATTATGCTCTCATAAAATAAATGCCGTTAAAGTGGCGAATAGCATTATCTCCTTTAAAATGCCAAATACGGCCATATTGGATTTATGTGGGTTGCCAAGGTGATACGTTGATTTAGGTATCATAAATGGATTTCCTTCCCCCAAAAATCTTGGAAAAGTGGTATTTCTCTTCTTTTTTACTTTCTGGGTTTACACTATCCACGATTTTACGGAATATGCAAATTGTGTAAATATTCAAATTATGCTAATTATATGCATTGCTAGACGTTGCCAAGGCGGCAACCAAGCTGAAGTATCTTTGATATACATTTAGAACATGATTTAAAAAAAAAAAACCTATAATTATTGCTTATTAAAGGCTGTAGCCACTGAAAACCAATAATATTCATAAATATGCAAATTAGGAAGCAGCCATCTTGGATTTCAGGGTTTTGCCCATATTTTATGGCACTCGAAAACGAGCACCGGAAATGGATTCCTTGCCCCAAAATACCTTAGAATATTTGTTTTAATTACTAGTGTACTATTCCTAGATAGAAAATGACCCCTGACCTTATTTCACAATTATGCAAATAAGCTAATTATCTTTATAATGCAAATTAAACCACTTTCCCCAGCTTTGATGTCTTAGGTCTTTTTGTATGTTGTTCAGAGGAGTTTCCTGAACGAAATTTCGAAGAAAAATCCCATGTTGCAATTTTGCCGAGGTTACCCCCTAATATTTGCTAGATTGACTGGACTAAATCGTCAGCTGGTTTAAACAATGAAATTATGCAATTGAATGAGGGATGATAATGTACAGTTTTGCGCCATGTACATAATTTGACACCAGTGTGCTGAAATTGCTCTCTACAAGAATGTGTTTCATTCGTAGCCCGTATGTAATATTAACAATATCTTGCGTTACCTGGAATATTCGACACCTTTTTTTTCAATCGGTAATAAAAGTCGACGCCCACGACTTTTATATGAACGACTTTATTTAGTACATTTCAGCTGTTTTGGGGCGGATTTTGATCATACAAATGATGTTTGATTTGGGCAATGCAGTGCTTTTGTCATTCCTACACGTATTGTTCTCTACCTCTAAGGTCTCTTTAACTTTAATTCGATTAGATAAATATCATTAATTTTCCAAAACCTTTGTATTATTATTCAAAGGAGTGAACTTATACTAGTTATCAGGTCATAACTAACCAAATCGTTATTATCATTAGTAAGCATAATGTATCAAGATAAAAACTGGCATCTTCGCTTGCCTTATTTCTGTCACTTCGGGGCCACGTTGCAGAAGGATGTTATACAGTTATAAGTAATTGCAACTTTACAATCGACTGCAACTGTTTTATGTTGATTTCCTTTTGGGTATCGCTATATACTGTATTGCAAAATTATTAATGGTTTTTTTTATACCACTGTCATCATGGTAATAATTGTTTAGAAGGACCACTGGAGGCTTCCATGATTTACAACGGTTCCGCATAACACGTCATCCAGGCGTGCATAATTATGTGGGTTACGCAACCACTGACATTATAGCAACGTACTAACAAAAACAGTGGTTATGTAACCCGCTTTTAGAAGTGCACGCTCACATGATGTGACATGCGGAACCATTGGAGAACATGGCAGCCTCCAATGGTCAATTAAAATATATAGATCAACGGGTCTCAAAAACATAGATTATATACATAATTAGTGACACCCAAATGGAGTTTTACGAGGAGTGAAACGATCGGATAGGCGCTTGACAGCAAAGCACGGGAGCCGAGCTGGAAACCAAATCAATGCCCCAGTGTCATTCAGCAACGCACTTAAATGATCAACATTGCTGCTCCCTGCCCATGTGTAATATGGGTACTTGGTATGGATGATGGTGCGTAAAGCATTAGCGAACTATAAAGTATAGCACCTGCTGGAATGCTCCCCAGGGAGTGGAGAGAGTGCACAATAAAGTGCGGGCGTGTGTATTCGATTGCAGAGGTACAAATAATATAAAATGCAGGTCCCTCTGGGAGAACAGAGCAAAAGCACCGAAGAGGTTAACCTGGCTAAATAAGAGTACCCCCAAAAGATCATAAAAACAAACACAATTATGCTACCACCAATACTAGTATACGCCCAAAAGCTCACATTTAGTTTCCCTTTTATTTCTCATAGACATGTCAAATGTGTTATGTTGTACCAGGGCACTATAACCGGCCTCCAACGCTCACAATTTTTGTTTTCTTATTCTTGTTATTGTAATTTGTTACATGGATCTATTTCAATATCGCTCAAAGGAGTCAATCTGTACCAGTCCCATCAGATGAAACCAGGCTAACGAGCTGTTTATTATTGTAAGTTTGACTTTGGCTCAATTGTATAAACGAATAGTTAAAAGAATGCTTCCGTTCTTATTCAATGTCATAATTGGAGCTATTGTTGCTTATTGTTTCTTATATTTGATGCATGTTTGATGATTATCTGGTCTGTTGCACGTAACCATCCCTAGACAATGCAAATACTTTTATTATCGGCTCTTCTATCCGGGCGTTGGCCCCCCTATGTCTAGTCAAATACAGCAGTGAGTTCTATTTTAAAAAACGATATTCTTATTCCACAAAATATGGTTTAAAAAAAGAAAAGAACCAAGGTTGTTCTACCTTTCAAACATTATCATTTTAAGTGCTTTTATTCATTTATTCAAAAAATTATAATCGAGTAATCTGATTATGACGTCTCAAATTAGTGTTGACTTTTTAAAAGTACGAAAGCCTATATAAGACCGAGTATTTTCCAACTTAGCTCTCACAGAGAGAATTGTCTTTCCGACGTGTGTCTTGAATCTTTGGAGATATTGTTTTCGAACATAATCTACTAGTTTCGTGGAGCCAGCAGGCAACGCAGTTATTCGATCTGATCTGTTCAGTTCTCTTCACCTTTCACCGGACTCACTTGGGCACGAGACGAGGTAAACATTTAATTCATTGAAACAGTTAAAACAATGCAATTAATTACTTTTTAAATATTTATTTCACTCTAACAATGGCAATCAATTTGACAGTTTAACAATCATGTTATTATTCACAACTGAAGCTTTATATTAGTGGATTTTTCGTATGAAACACTAATTAATGTTTCATACGAGAAAAAAAAATAGTATTAATTAGATAGTATTAATTTTGAAAATTAGTATGATTGTTTAATCGTCAAACGATTTAAAAGATCCTTCCGTTATTTTAGTCATTATAATTTGCATGTGTTTTTTTTTTCTTCATATCTACAATACAAGATATTTTAATTTTGTACAATGTACTATGTAATATTCAGGTGCAATCATTTCTCTCTGTTCATATTACTGTTCATCATTATTACATCACCATTAACGAATTACAATTAATTAACATTAAGGTGATTATGTATACGTACTGGATAATTATTGCATTATACACATTAAACACATTATGCAAGATATTTGTTTCAATTCCATATTAAAGGTATAGATGAGAAGAATCAAAGACTTTGAAAAAGATCGACACGTTCCGGTTGCTTATTATAAATCCCAGGGAAGCCGAATTTGTTTTACTCATTGTCATTTTATATAGTATATATTTCTGGTCCGTTTTTTCTCCTATGTTTGATTGTTTTATGGTTAATATTTTATTCGAAAACGCAATTAATCAATGCTGTTTGTACTATCAATATTTTACCAGTTACTTTGACGCCATCAATCATCGCAGTTACGGGCATCATTCTGATCCGGTTGCCGAATCGTCTTTATCTCGCACCAGACTCGCTAGCACAAGAAGCAAGGTAAGACTTTATAACAATACACAACTAAATAACTAGACATTTAATTGATTCATTTAATCGAGTATATTATTATTAATTCGTGTCTTTTTTTTATATTTGAAGAGTTCATATGAAGAAAAACGGGTTTCTTTGTCCAACTTTGTACACACGCCTATGGGAAATTGAAAATGGATCGTGCCAAATTTTGATTTTGATTGTGTAATTTTTATTTGTTTTAATGGATTTCTTATTAGCTACGTAAGATCATTTTTTTTAAAGGAAAGTGGATTTGGCGCTTTTGGGAACTAAGCTCTTCATAATTATAATTGTCTGGTTTTTTTTCTCTGCAATACAAAATCTGTTGATTTGTGTACTATGTAATCTCCAGGTGCACCCATTTTCTCTCTGTTTATATTATGTCATTTATTAATTATAATTATTTAGTAATAAGAAAAATGTGCGATACTTCTTATTATATCTTATAAAATACGAAAATGGCATTTATAGTTTTTATATATAGTTCTGAACTCTTCATCGGTTTCACTGTCAGCATAACAAGACCATTTCATGTTGTAAAAATGATGTTGCAACCCTCTCTGGTTGATGTTATATAATTATTATTTCATATTCATTTTCGGTTATATCATTGTTATAACATCAAACATCATCATGGACGAAATGCAGTTCATAATCATAGATATGATATCAGGGTTATTGTAGTTGTAATTATAATATTAAACGCATAATTATACGATGTTTATGATACTTTCTACTTTAGTTTACAATATGTTTGTTCAATAATAATGTTTGCGATTTTCTCAGTTTGCAATGTTTCCAACGTTATCTATTTTTTTTGTCAAACAAAATTAAGATCAAAAGTTAAAATGTAACAACACTCCGTGAGACGATTTTTCATTTTCAATTTTCAGCCATGAGTCCTTTTTTAACTGGTTGACTTTTTTTTAATTCATCAACAATCTATTTGCAATATAACAAAAAACAGTGCCCTGTATATATGCTTTAGACAATTCGTGTCAACTTGAATACCAATTTTGTTTAAATGTATATTTAATACGATCGAATGTGTTATGGATCTGTTTATATAGGTGTGTTATCGAAAAAAAAAGGAGGAAGTAAATTGTCCATCAGTATGCGCAATGAATAGTCGAACAAACACCCTAGCAAATAAAGTTCTTTCTTTTCTTAGTATAGCTCAATTTGACACTTTTTCTTGTAATCGAATTCATTTAGGTTCATTCAAATTCACGCATTGCCGCGTAATCGTTGGTATCGGTCTTTCAAATTCCGAATAAGTGCAAGCGAATTCATGCATAATCTTTCGTGAATAGACACAGGAGTTGATTTATGGGCACTCGAATTCGCGAATGTGCAGCCAAATGTCAACGTCATGCATACAAATTAACGCGTCATGCCTTTTCACGAATTCGAATGACCGAAGAGGCGCCAGCGTAAACTACATGCCAATTTGAATTACCATTGATGACAAGTTATGCTCTTTGTGCAAATTCACTTGCTCCGACGTGATTTTGAACGACTATGGTATTTACGAATTCGAATGCTGCTTTGACACGGCGATCGCAAATCGCGCGAATTCGTTTGCTCCTGTTTGATGACACAATCGCGAACTTGAGCGGGAAATCCTATATTATGCGGATTCTTTCTCGTTGAGTTTCCCCCATCTCTTTAAAACATTTATTGACAGGCACTGGATGTAAATGTTTTGTTTTTTTCGGACTTAATCTAGTTTATCCAAACCCTTAAAACAAGCCTTAGAACAATTGCAATTTCTCGTTTTTTTCCTTTATACTTTTCCATTGATATTTCAACACATGATAGAGGAAACTCCAAACTTTAAGGCTAAGCTATAGTTAAAACTTACACGGGAATTCGTAATATTGGAAGTTTTTTTTTTTTTTTTTTTTCTTCAAACACGATGTTTATTTTCATGGAGTTTGCACGTATACAACTAGCGGCACCATTATTTGAGATGAATCACAAATAACTTAATTTAGAAAAATGAGAACAAACCATTGATAAGTAAACTATGAAAATATATTTTACTGAAGAGAGAGTAATTAAATATGGGAACTATCCTGTGAATCAAACAGAGAGTTGAACAAAGTGAACTGAGTCTGAGTTAATTAACTTTATTCAAAATTTTCCCTTTAATTTCAGATGCATATCATGAAGATCTCCGCGCTCCTGTTGGGCTGTATCTGCCTCAACCTCGTCCTCAAGACAGCAGATGCACGTAAGTCTACTATATAAAACGCATTACACATTACGTTCCACACGCATGACTGCACATCTCACGTGCCTAATGCATGATTGTGCAACGTTCCAAATGCATGACTGGGCGCAAGTGTCTTCAAGTTATTGTCATGCCTGTTTGTATTTTATAAATAATTGCACTGCATACATGTAGGCTGCATACATGTAGGATGATTTTATGATCCTAATGAATTATTCTCGCCAAACTTTCAAGCACATACTTGTTTGCTTCACAATTCATTCGGTATTGTTAACTTCCCGTACTCGAAAGTAGCGTCTAAGTCCCGATTAACTCAAAGTCGGGTAGATATTCTCTAAGTCGCGTGTTAATCCTGCCTAAAATTAGTCAATAAGTCAACATTTAATATTTGGTTCACAAGTCCTGTTAAACTCAGTAGTGACTTAAGTGCCCTTTAAGTCCTGTTTTACTTTTTAGTCAGAAGGCCGTGATTAAAATGTGGTATTCTGATGTCGTGGCTATAGTCTGAGTACCTATCATGATGATGTTAAAAACATCACAAAATACGATTTTATATTGTTGCTCAGAAATAAAAGAAATTAGGAGTTTTTTTTAAAGGATTTGATATAATTTCGTTTACTTTGGCAGAATTTATTTGATTCACGAGCGAAATTAATGCGTTTTCACATTGCTTTTAGCATGATTATGATATTCGAAATTAACTTAAACAGGACTTAAAATCCCATCGCCGGTTCATTCTAAAGTTAAATACTAATTAGACAGAAATTCGACGCGACTTCGAGTATGTGGTTATGTATGTTTACCTGTCTCATATAGGTGAGGCATTCAAGCATGGACTTTAGGCCTACCTGTGTTAACCTGTCTACATCTACAATTATATTACAAGGCTGAGACTAAACAGGGTCGAAAATTATGTGTAAACAAATAATGATGTTGTATTTTAAATCTATTTATCTAGTGTTTGTTTTATATTGGAATCATCTTAATTATGAACCTATCAAGTGCAAATATGTATCATTACATTATTAAAATGTCTAACCTTTTCATAACAAAACTTAGCAGAACTAAACTAAAGCGAGAAAGTAGTTTTCTAATTCAAATCGGCTTCTAGAATAGTATGCATGAGACTTCCATCAATGTATCACCAAAATTGAGGATACGGTAGGCTAATATAATTCAAGGGATCTAGTATGTGCAAAAAGTGATGAATGGTTGATACAATGTGTATTGTTGTGATCTGATATGTCCACTGAGTAATGACTGCACATTTAACGATAAATAGTTATTATACGGCCGAGTAATGAGCGAAAATACAAAGAGATATTCACTAACTCATTGCACTGACTTTGTACACTATTATGACTATCCTGTGGATAGTCTAAAATTCGAACACTTCAATCGTTAATATATTTGTAACGAAAGAGAAATTCGAAAAATCGAAACCTGTCCCATGCTTCTATTAATATAATACGAATACAACAAGGTATGAGAGAACCGTAGAGTTCCAAGTAAATCTTAAGGATTTTGACAATATTACTATATCCCTTTAATGCAGTGGCGTAGCGTATAGTTGGCGTACTTGATGGGGGGGGGGGGGGGGGGAGTCACACTTTAAGCATTTCTTTAATTTGTAAAACACCAACTCAACTATCCTGAAGAAGAAAAAAAACGATGACAACTTTTACTCACAGCTCAGCTCACGACTCAGTTTTGTACGATCGTAATTTTATTTTATCATGTACATATTACAGTTCTTTTTTAATTGAATTGAATTAAATTTCGGTTTATTTGCAAATTAAAAATCATAACAAAAGTCCATGGATTAAAAATGTTATGTCCTACCCAAAAATTATAACAGTTACATTACTTGAACATTGTAGAAATTATACAATAAAAAATCAAACATATAATACAACACAATTTAACAAGTCTAAATATATAAATTATGCAACTAAAATACTGAAATTCATAAAACATTATGATTATATCAAATGAAGAGAATTTAATACGGTAATCTGTACGAGATCAATTAAAAAATAATAATATGGCAGATTATTCAAGAAAATAAAGTACAATGATATTTTTAAGAATACAGTAACGAATAATCGGCATCTATACATAGAAAGGTTGAATATATTATGTGACTATTATTTAACATAAACATTTAATTGTATAACACGAGAGGAATAGTGCACAATAATACAAAATACGAGGATGCAAGACATTTGAGAATGGTTGATGAAGGAGTGACCGAAGCCATCAAATTCAATAATGTATATAAAGCTGCCTCAAGCATTTGATTCAAGCTATGCGATTTACTGTGCCACTAATGGACCTACTGAGTTAATACTGGCACATTGCCAATCCCTTATAATATGTGAAACCATGGTTCCTCTCTCAATATCTTTATCCCCCACCCCTCCCCACTCCCCTCTCTATGAATGGGTTCATGTAATAGACAGATCAAAACCTCATTAACATTAATACAGTCGTAAAACTAGGTAGGAATATCCCTGGGAAACATCTGATTTTGTTTGACCCTTTTACATTTTACTTCTCCACAGGCTCATTGAAGGGGATAGCCAAACGATCGGAATCCGATGATCCAGAAGGCCGGGCAAAACGATCCGATTCAGACTCTGACTCTGCTGACCGTGCCAAGCGTTCCAGTTCTGGCTCTGACTCTGACTCTAATACCCGTGCCAGGCGATCTAGTTCAGACTCAAGTTCTGATTCTGACTCTGACTCTGACTCTGACAGCCGTAGAAAACGATCAGATTCAGACTCTGACTCCGCTGACCGTGCCAAGCGATCGAGTTCAGACTCCGAATCTGACTCTAATAGCCGTGCCAGGCGATCTAGTTCAGACTCCGACTCTGACTCTAGCTCAGACTCAAGTTCTGAATCTGACTCTGATAGTCGTAGAAAACGATCCGATTCAGACTCTGACTCTGCTGACCGTGCCAAGCGTTCCAGTTCTGGCTCTGACTCTGACTCTAATACCCGTGCCAGGCGATCTAGTTCAGACTCAAGTTCTGATTCTGACTCTGACTCTGACTCTGACTCTGACTCTGACTCTGACAGCAGTAGAAAACGATCAGATTCAGACTCTGACTCCGCTGACCGTGCCAAGCGATCGAGTTCAGACTCCGAATCTGACTCTAATAGCCGTGCCAGGCGATCTAGTTCAGACTCCGACTCTGACTCTAGCTCAGACTCAAGTTCTGAATCTGACTCTGATAGTCGTAGAAAACGATCAGATTCAGACTCTGACTCTGCTGACCGTGCCAAGCGTTCCAGTTCTGGCTCTGACTCTGACTCTAATACCCGTGCCAGGCGATCTAGTTCAGACTCAAGTTCTGATTCTGACTCTGACTCTGACTCTGACAGCCGTAGAAAACGATCAGATTCAGACTCTGACTCCGCTGACCGTGCCAAGCGTTCCAGTTTTGGCTCTGACTCTGACTCTAATACCCGTGCCAGGCGATCTAGTTCAGACTCAAGTTCTGATTCTGACTCTGACTCTGACTCTGACTCTGACAGCCGTAGAAAACGATCAGATTCAGACTCTGACTCCGCTGACCGTGCCAAGCAATCGAGTTCAGACTCCGAATCTGACTCTAATAGCCGTGCCAGGCGATCTAGTTCAGACTCCGACTCTGACTCTAGCTCAGACTCAAGTTCTGAATCTGCCTCTGATAGTCGTAGAAAACGATCAGATTCAGACTCTGACTCTGCTGACCGTGCCAAGCGTTCCAGTTCTGGCTCTGACTCTGACTCTAATACCCGTGCCAGGCGATCTAGTTCAGACTCCGACTCTGACTCTAGCTCAGACTCAAGTTCTGAATCTGACTCTGATAGTCGTAGAAAACGATCAGATTCAGACTCTGACTCTGCTGACCGTGCCAAGCGTTCCAGTTCTGACTCTGACTCTGACTCTAATACCCGTGCCAGGCGATCTAGTTCAGACTCAAGTTCTGATTCTGACTCTGACTCTGACTCTGACAGCCGTAGAAAACGATCAGATTCAGACTCTGACTCCGCTGACCGTGCCAAGCGTTCCAGTTCTGGCTCTGACTCTGACTCTAATACCCGTGCCAGGCGATCTAGTTCAGACTCAAGTTCTGATTCTGACTCTGACTCTGACTCTGACAGCCGTAGAAAACGATCAGATTCAGACTCTGACTCTAATAGCCGTGCCAGGCGATCTAGTTCAGACTCCGACTCTGACTCTAGCTCAGACTCAAGTTCTGATTCTGACTCTGATAGTCGTAGAAAACGATCAGATTCAGACGCTGACTCGGTTGAACGTGCCAAGCGATCTTGTTCAGCATCCGACTCTGACTCTAATAGCCGTGCCAGGCGATCCAGTTCTGACTCCGACTCTGACTCTAGTTCAGACTCAAGTTCTGATTCTGACTCTGATAGTCGTAGAAAACGATCAGATTCAGACTCTGACTCGGTTGAACGTGCCAAGCGATCTAGTTCAGACTCCGACTCTGACTCTAATAGCCGTGCCAGGCGATCCAGTTCTGACTCCGACTCTGACTCTAGTTCAGACTCAAGTTCTGATTCTGACTCTGATAGTCGTAGAAAACGATCAGATTCAGACTCTGACTCGGTTGAACGTGCCAAGCGATCTAGTTCAGACTCCGACTCTGACTCTAATAGCCGTGCCAGGCGATCCAGTTCTGACTCCGACTCTGACTCTAGTTCAGACTCAAGTTCTGATTCTGACTCTGATAGTGGTAGAAAACGATCAGATTCAGACTCTGACTCGGTTGACCGTGCCAAGCGATCTAGTGCAGACTCCGACCCTGACTCTAATAGCCGTGCCAGGCGATCCAGTTCTGACTCCGCCTCTGACTCTAATAGCCGTGCCAAGCGATCTAGTTCAGAGTCTGACTCTTCCGGCCGTGGCAAGCGAGCTTGGCTCAATTGGTTCAGCCTACTCTAAATGTCATTTGATGAATGGACTTTCAGGGCTACGACATCATTGTTTAGTATGAATATAATTTAAGTTTAATTTCAGACCTTTTGTCCGATCAATAGGCGTTACAATAGAAAATGTTAGCATTTGTATTACCTTTCTCTATTGTTAGATTGTAAGCTTTTAATTGAATAACATGCCACTGTTGTACTTTAAATATGATTTATATATTAAAATTGTAGACCGACTTGCGGAAGTTTCATTTCACCCAGATTGGCCTTAAAACAAACTATCAATGACGTAATTTCTCGTAGTGAAAAACGATTCTGCCTGGAAGGATTGTTTTTGTTTCATCTGTGAAAACTACATGTAGCTGTAAACTGATTGTGCTGAAATACAAAGCCTGAAAATGCACTACTCACGTAAATAATTATTTTTAAAAATAGACCATATATCATTAAAATTCATTGTTTCTTTCTCCTATAATGAAAATAGCAGTTTAGCCGGGTTCCATTAAATTTTTAGTGGTTAACCCGATTTCATCCAAAATAGGCTTAGCTGTCAATTTACAATTCAATTTATTTTCGTTTCCAGCGAAATATACATATCAGTTACAATAATTTACAAAATTATATAGGGAAACAGAGGGATCCACTATTTAAACAAGCTTGAAACTAAGCAACTCGGCCCAGAATGCCGCATACCTACTCGATCAATATCTGTGTCATCGCCATGCATGAGCATTCACGTTGGATTTGAAATTACATTCTGATATTATAAAAAGCTATTATTGCTGACGTAAATCTTTTCCCAAACCCTTACCCTATATCAAATAACTGATTTTACCTCCAGAAGGCTAGTCAATGCATTACGAATCCCTAACTGCTCCGGTACCTATACTATAGGTTTTCCCGTTCATTTTAACACATTTTCATTCAATTTTATAAATTTGTACTTCAATTTCGTCCCGGGAAGCCTGGAATGTGTTAATCCCAACTTCAATTTCGTCTTTGGTTGATCGATTTCACAAAAAGTCCACTCAATTTAGTCATGTGCCACACATTATCGTCCATTACAATTCAAATTCGTCGGTCTCAGATGCGTTCAGCAACTGTGACCGACGAATTTGAATTGTTATTGACGATAATGTATGACAAACGGCTAAATTGACTGGACTTTTTGTGAAATCGATCGACCAAAGACGAAATTGAAGTTGGGATTAGCACATTCCAGGCTCCTCGGGAAAAAATCGAATGAAAAAAAATGTGAAAATGGACGGGAAAACCTATATTTAAAACTATAGATCTTCTGTATTCTTTTTGTTTTTGTGAAATGAAGACAAATTATGTAATTGTTTTAGGAATTGATACACAAGTCATGTAAACCATTTTTTGTCGGAATTAATTATGCCTTTTCTGCCTCGATTAGATTTATATTTATATATTTATATTATATTTGGCGGTTTAAACGCACTTGCTTAAATTATTACTAGCCAAACTACATTAAATTAGAACTGAATATCAAAAACCGAGCTTTCCTATTTGTTTTCAATTCGTTTAGATGTGCTGTTATTGTTTTTGTTATCAAGATTATATGTGTGCATTGGTTTGTATGTGCGTGCTATCGTGTGTGTGTTTATGTGTATATGTGTGTGCATATATTCACATTTATTTTTGCATTGTTTAAAAGTTCAACGATTTTGGTTAGAAATAGTTAATTATTTACAATTAAAGGAAATAAGAATCGGGGATTGGAACTTAATATTTGTGGGTTTACCAGGACAATCTAGTAGAGTTAAGGCACGTAACTTTATTATTTTTTTGTTGAAATATATATTTTTGTCCTCAAGTATTACAAGGGGCTCTTCCATCGTTACAAAGAGTAATACAAATTATTTTGGGTTATAAGGAAGATGAAAAAAGGTTACCGATGAAAAGAGGCAAATTGAGTTTACACTTACGAAAGCGGGAACAGTTAAATATTATGTTGATTTGATTGCTTTTAACGGACATGCGAGCAGATGCACCGGAAATGAGTGTGACGTGAGGGTGTGTGTGTGTGTGTGTGTGTGATTGGGTTGGATGAATGGGAGTAGGGTGAGGGATGTAAGTAGATAAGTGAGCGTCTTTAGCGCGATGTCAACAAGAAGGGGTGTGTTTATGGTGCGATGTCAACAAAGAGAATATTGATAATATTTTGATATCTTTTATTTACATAAACATGTATGTTAAGAAAAACAAAACACAATACTATTTGGTTGTGTGGTTAGAATGATGTTTATTATGGTTGGATAGTTATTATTATTATTGTACAAGGGGTGGTAATGCTTGTGATGGTGCAACGTTTACAAATGAAGGTTGAATTATAGTTATATTAAAATTAATGTGTATAGTGATACCCATGTTATTATGTTTAAATCAAGTATGGGTAATTGGAATGCTACTAGTCTTAGCAATACGCGTGTGGTGGTTCACAATCGATATGTGTGTGTATGGGTTTTGTTAGCAATCGATAAGTTTGCTCAATACGTTTCAAACCCCTTAGTACATGATATTACGTATATTATATGTAATACAGATGCTACAGTATGTTATACTATATGCCGAATTAAAACAAAGAATGGAAGTGTTAGATGTGTGGGAGTGATACAAATGTAAGAATAGAAATAATCAGAGTATCTATGAAATCTTTCTTGAACGTTTGGTGGTTCTTAAAAGAACCGTTTTGTTGGGGGTTGTTGCCCCACACCGTGTGTGCCCCCCCCCCCCCCCCTACAGCATGACGACCACGACGGTTTTAGATCCGACTGCCTCCACGACCGTTTTTAGCTTGTTCATCTTGCTGGTCTTCTTGTTTTTGGTCTTACGCCTACGACGTCGCCGTTTCTGAACAACTGGAATCGGTTGCCCTCCAAGTTGGGGTTGGTTGAATTCCAGTCTTCTGCGTGATGCTGGGGTATTGGGTGCCGTCACCGGCATATCATAGTTGATTGGGACGACCTCCGATCCCCAATCGAAATTGTTGAGGGCGTTGAGGTCTTCGACTTCCTGGAGGGTGAGTTCGGGTGAGTCGTGAACGATGGTAGCTGCCGGCGCCGGAGGCATTGAAACGTCTTGCCAGAGTTCGGAGGGGTCTAGCTCCCTCCAAACTCCAGACTTTTCTGGTGCCGTATAGAATTGGTTGTTTGAATTCATGATTCAGCTGTAGTCGGAATGACTTGGATAGTAAAGTGTGGGGTGGTATTTATATGCTTTGGAATGATGCATCTTTGTGTAGTCTAACCTATAGTCTAAAACAATTTTCATACCCCGCTATTTTACAAAGTGTTTGAGAAGGTTTTCCCGTCCCAAATCGCGCGCCCTAATTTTGGCGGGTGGGGGTAACCTATTGTTTAAAACAATTTTCATACCCTTCCTCGGACGGTCGGTCGACAGTGCGCCGATTTATTTTGGCGGGGTGGCCTAACCTATTGTCTAATACCCCCGCCCTTTTGGATGAAAAGGTTTGCTGTCACCCCCATCGCGAAGGGGTTATTTGGATTTTGGGGGTGTGCTTACATTTATAACTTATCTGTCAGCGCTTGTAGCGGAAGAAAGTATAGAAGAAAAATGGAGTCGACAACAGCTGTTGAATCACCAGAAATCATCATGTTCAAACGGAGAAACAATTTGAGTATGTTTGAATTTTTGTAAATATTTTTAATCACGTAATTTATTTATTGAAATGTCTTTAAAATGATTTTGTATAATGGGTATACTTGTATGTTTATATATATGTATGTTTTACAATTAGTTATTGAAATATGTGTATGCGTCTTTAAAATGATTCTATATAATACACATTCTTGTATGTTTATGATTAATATAGCATATATTTATTATTATTTCAATATCTTGATAGAGCTTCCAGAACGTCTATGGTTCCTTCTGGGTGTATTCTTGGCCGAAAATCTCTGGAAAACAATGTTAGACCTCGCAGACAAACCGGAAGATGGTAAGTTTAATTTGTAATACAACACACGCTTGCACTCAAACACACAGTAGCATTATATTACCAGAATTGTATCTATTATAAATGTATATAATAATATAATTTTATGTTTATAAAACACCATATTTTATCCAGAAAATATTGATATTTATGTTATGTTATTATCTTTTCTCAAGAACTGCTTGTTGAGATGATGATCAAACCGCCTGGTATTTTAACGTCGGAGGAGTTGAAGCAGTTTTTGACCCCCGCAATTTGTACATTGTACAGAAAGGGCAATCCTTTTATTTTTTTGGCCAAAATGCAGGACATTTTTGAAGAGCAAAATGAGTTCCAAAATTTTCTGCAACAATTTTTGCACGAAAACCTTATGAACGATCTCATCCCTGCTGTTGTATGTGATACAAATCTTGTACAACAGTTGGGATACGATAACCGCTTAAGAAGATACAGCAACAATGTTCACACAAACGATGGCCCGCCCCGTCCAAATGAGGACATTTCAGTAATTAATCTCCCGCTAATCCCTCCATTACCAAATACGTTAGATTCAGGTAACACTGATGAAATGTCCTCATTTCCAAATGAGGACATTTCAGTAATTAATCTACCGCTAACCCCCCTATTACCAAATACGTTAGATTCAGGTAACACTGATGATGTGTTAAATTCATTAGCATCTAGTGATTTTGACGAAATTTTAGCATATATGGGACACCCCCCACAAACAAATACTACACATTTAGGTTCGGGTGTTGGGGTGTTTCAACTTTCTAATGACTTCTTAGCCCGAATAAATACCAGCCGGAAAAACAACGATACAGATTCTGAAACCACGAAATCTTGTGCATCGCCTATTTGTAAGTCAACATTACGTTGAATTTTTTAGGCGGGAAAACCCCTAGCAATACTTGCCGCCTTTTTTTATGAATAAATAATTATAATAATATTAACTTGAATTGTCTTCTACGACCCCATTTTATAAATAAAAATAACAATGACTTGAACCGTTTACACGGTAAAACCCTTAGGATTAATTTCCCGCCTTTTCTTAATGAATAATAATTATTATATTAACTTGAATCAGCTACCCGCCAAAACTTCTAGAGGGGTAATTTTGTGCTATTTTATTTCGCGCCTTTCTGTTTAGGATGAAAAAAGGGATAAACAACATATATATATATATTTACCTACATCTTTAACAACAATATTCAAAACTTCACAACATTTACATCAATCAAAATTTAAAAAAACATAGCTTGTTATTGTATCTTTAGAGCGAACTTGTTGGTCTTATTTTTTAATGCATTGCTCATCTATAAAAGGTAGGATTTTGGTTTTTGATGTATTGCATTTTAACGCACACCTCTACAAAGTAAAGACATGGCTGCTTATTACAACTTCAACTCCGCCGACGCCAGCGCCACCACCAGCCAAGGGGCCAACCGCAGTGGTCCAGGCGGATCGGTTCCAGCTACAACCCCGGCATCACCAGGTGAGACTAGGAAGTTTGAGATACAGAATCTAGAAGTTGCCGAAGATTTCGCAATATTTCCCGATGGAGATAAACCCTATACTCTCGGACACAAAGGGCGATTTGCTGTTGTACAGTTATTCAATGACAATGTCTATGTATCAATTCGAGAGTATTTCAAAGCTTTGGGCAAAGATGGATTGAACTATTGGAAACCATCTACAAAAGGGATTCATCTCCGAGTAGACGAATGGAAAGATTTGGTTACCCAAATACAACAAATTGACATGGAAGTCAGCAAAGCCGGTTTTTCCAAGAAAAGAAAAATGAAGTTATTAGAACGACGATTTTGGAAGCGTAAAGTGAATGACGCTACTGACAATTAGTACACGCACACACGCACAAACTGTCCGTCTCATCCAAAAAGGCGGGGGTATGCAAATGCTTTAGACAATAGGTTAGACATCCCCGCCAAAATTAGTCGTCGCACTGTAGGCCGAAGTATTGGGTACATATTTAACACATGTTTTTACATTTGTTTTCTATCCCTGCCTACAGTCCTTGAAGAACTACACGACGCTCGTAAGCATGCTAAGGATGTCTTCATATACTTCGTAGCGGCTTACCTTATTACAACAGAACACATCTGCGAGGGATGTATTAATGACTGGCCTTCACAAACCGACCATGCATGTCTACACTATGGGCGTGGCTATGAAGAAGATGATACGAATGGATTTTACAGTCGTATCGAGCAAATGGCTACCAATACCATGTTAGATGACAAGACCGCCATATTTAGCAAATGGTTTACATTTGCTATTAATAAGGGGTTAACGAGTGGACTTACCCCTGTATTTTTTTCTCCAGAACTTCTTGTAATTCCGTTAGATGCTTTACTTGAACTGTTCGCTACTGACCCGAGTATCGCCGAGACTGTGTATTTTCGAGGACATTCCAAAGATATTCCAGAACTGGCTACAAAAATGTTTCCCGACTGGTTCTAATCACCACAAAATTGCATACTAACTACATCAACATTATAAACGCGGTCAAGACTGATTCTAACAGGGGGATGAACAAAATCGTATGCATTGATGCGTTCAACTACATTGTTCAACAGGCGAGATTGAAAAGGGGTTCAACCGCATAGTATTATGGTGTTAAAGGGTGGGTGTTTTTTAAATTTTTTTAAGCGATCTAGTATAATGTATAATGTGTTTTAAAATAATTTACGAATGTGGATAAATGTGTGACGTGTGAACATTTCAGTCTCAAAATGAATGTAATATGTTCAAGTAATGATCGACAAGCAAGCAGATATTTGCGAATGGATTTTACTGTTGTTATTTGTACATACTTTGTACAATTTTTCACCGGATACTTACAAAATAAGAACTTTTATTGTAAATATATTTTTGACAAAACAAAATTTGGAAAATCTAAAGTTATCATGTATTTTTTGTATTGGTAGTAACCAAAATAAAATACAGTAGATTCAGTGTTCTAGATAATTTTGTACATTTTACAATATAACATCTAGACAGCGCATCTATATTCCCAGACTGGTTTTGAATGAAAACTTGTACCGGCGTTTACCAGCGTACTCTGTATTTCAGATCATTTTGTATGAAAACTTTAACAATGACTGCAGCACAGCTGGAAAGCAAACCTTGGCTTTCCCAGACTGATTTTGAAAATGTATACAGGGCATAGATTAATCGGGGTGTATAGATGATTTTCACATGAGCATAATTTGAAATAGTGTCATAGGGATTGTATGTTAAAACCCTCTTTTTTAGATAACTTTTGAGGTGTTGAACAAAAGTTATAAATGTTGATAAAATGAATGTTGTGTAAATATGTCAGTACCAAATATGCATAATATTTAAGTGTAATGACCAGCAAAGCAAAGAGTCATAAGTATGCTAACAGATTGTAATAACCCTGTATATACTTCTAATTATTCACACAATGTATTATTAATTATACAATGTATATTGTTACCACCAGATATATGGAAGAGTGATACGTAAAAATGCAAAGTGATATGTAATAATATACTACACACACTTTGAATGTGGTTTGTAGATCAGCGGATAATTTACTATCTGAACGCTTCAACGGGAATTTGAAGGAAAAAAAACAAACAAAACAAAACATCAACAAAAACAGAGACTGTGAGGGGTCAGCTAGAATTCCATTTTTTTCGGATTTGGACAAAGTTACTATCATTCATTATTTTGAACGTATTATTACATAACAATAAATGTTGATTTTTTTAATTTTATGATATGTATTTTTGTTAATGACCTTTTGTTAATGACAATTAAGTTTAACAATAAAGACAATTTCAACGTAAATATTAGTTGTGCTATGTTATTTTTGGTATCGCGTTTTGATAAATATATACTAGATAAAATTGTATGTGTTTGTGGTGGTATGCGGCTGGGTGTGTATGTATGTGATTGTGTTTGTATGTGATTATATTTGTATGTGCGCGTGTGGGTGTGTATGTGTGTGTTTCCGTGTGTGTGCGTGTGTGTGTGTGTGTGTGTGGGTGTTTTTTGTGCCGTGTATGTGTGGTGTCATGTGTGTTTACGTGTGTACACTTGTGCGTGCATGTGTGGGTGTGTGTGTGTGTGTGTCTGTGTATGTGTTTGTAGATGGTTGAATATGTTTGTGTTTCATTTGACTCGTTTGTGTCAACCTTAAGGCGAAACTGTGTCCGCAAAATACATTAAAGACTGTTATTCTATTTCAAAATTATCGTAAGATATATATGAATGATGTGAGAAAGTTCAAATGAACACGAGTTTCCCGGGTAAAAGGGCAAAACAAAAACTTGTGTGAGCTTTTACAACGAATTACTTTATATGTGTACGAACCTTATCTCCGGGCCTTAACACTCTAAACCTAACTGATTATCATAATCATCTTAATTACTGACCTATCTGATTATCATAATCATCTTAATTACTGACTAACGAATAATTTTATCCCCTTTTTTACGTCATTGATTAGTTGCAAATACCATCAATAATGTATGGTTTAAGACACAATAACATTACGGTAAACACAGATCAATACTAATTTAACCCCCTTTTCATGGACGTGTATATCCTTATCGCCGTTCTTTAATACTCTTGACCTGAATTATTATCATAATTAGCTTCATTACTGACTAACGACTAAGTTTACCCCACCATTGATGACTTGCAAATACCTTCAATAATATATGGTTTAAGACAGAATACCCACATGGTACGCTATAAATGTCCCAGGAATTACTATTAATGAAATAACATTACCCAATCAATATTAGGCTAAATTACTAACGTGACCATGACAAAACGCAAGTCTACCAATTAGTTTAGGAAATGAAATAAAAATACGAGCGATTTAATTTGTAAAAGTATATGTTTGGACGAGTTAATTTTAAAAATGGATGAACAAAAACTTTTTTTTTGCACATGAAATAAAAAAAATTGACAAGTTGACAAGGGAAAACGTAAAACTACAAAAAAAGAAAAATGCACAACCAAATTTTAAAAACGTCAAGTTGATTTAAAAAATGGTTGAAAAAAAGTATTTTTTGGTAAATAAAAAAAACAAATTGGCCAAGTTAATTAAAAAAATGGATGAACAAAAAAAAATTTTTGCACATGAAATAAAAAAAAGGTTAAAAATGAAAAACACAAGTAATTTATAATATATATCGAATTAAAAAAGAAAGGAAGTCTTAGGTGTGTGTGTGTGTGTGTGTGTGTGTGTGTGAGTGTGTAAGAATGGGGATAATCAGAGTGTCTTTGAAATCTTTCTTGAAAGTTTGGTGGTTCTTAGAAGAACCGTTTTGTTGGGGTGTGCCCCCCACGCCGTGCGTGACCGCTACAGCATGACGACCACGATGCTTTTAGAGCCTACCGCCTCCACGAGCTGTTTTAGTTTATTCAGCTCGCTGCCTTTCGTCTGTTTTGTTCGAGTGCGTCGACGTCGTCGCCTGCGCGATGTTGATCTCCTGTGTGACGTCGGGGGGTTTGCTGCGGTCACCGGCATATCATAGTTTATCGGAATAAACTCCGATTCCCAATCGAAATTGCTGAGGGCTTTGAGGTCGTTGAGTTCGGTGGCGTTGAGGTCTTCGGGTGATGTAACAAGGCTTGCCGTCGGTGGTGGTGGTGGTATGGAGACGTTTTCCCAGACACGGGGTGTACCCTCTCCCCAAAGAATAGTCTTTTCTGGTGTCATATAGCATTGCTTGTTTGAGACTGAATTCATGATTCAAATTGTAGTCAAAATAACTTGGATAGTAATAGTGTCGGTTGTATTTATATGACTTATACTGTCTTACGATTTTTAGAAAGTGCGCGTAGTGCGAGGTTTAATTTTGGCGGGGTCTTCACCTATTGTCAAAGGGGCGGGATCTGCAAATTGGGCGGTGCATACAAATTAGCTTAGACAATAGGTGAAGACCCCGCCAAAATTAGCATTACCACCCCTTGTACAATAATAATAATAACTATCCAACCATAATAAACATCATTCTAACCACACAACCAAATAGTATTGTGTTTTGTTTTTCTTAACATACATGTTTATGTAAATAAAAGATATCAAAATATTATCAATATTCTCTTTGTTGACATCGCACCATAAACACACCCCTTCTTGTTGACATTTTAATGACAGAATACATTTGATTTGAACAAAATCGGTTCAGAAACGGCTGAAATATCCATAAACATATATTTATTCAAAAATTCTTCACCAGGGGATATTTTGAATTTATAGACACAATTTTTAAAATGCTTAAAGACTACTTTGAACAAAATCTGAATCGGTTTCTAAAAAGTTGTTGATGATATCTCTATTGAATCATGATTTTAACAAAACATTACATCCACAATTTTGTATGAAAAATGGCTAAAACCAATCATTGTAGAGAGCGCCCTCTTGAGTTGTAACGGCTCTTTTTGAATGATAACAGGGGTTTTACTTAGTCGTTTGTAATTGTGTATACTTTTCGAGCATGGTGAAGTTATAACTATTATTTTGTACCATAATGATGCAGGTTGTGGTTACTAAAGTTAAGTTTGACCAATACTCAACTATCCCTTTAATTATCAGATCAATCTCGTAAATAAAGACAATGAAAGACTTTCAATATAAACGTGCGCGCCCTATACATCACTTTGTAACAGGACTGTTAGAAAACAAGTTCAGCAATATTCAAGCAATGCATAAATGCATAAATAAATGAATGAATAAATAACTAAACAAATAGATAAATAAATGCCGGTCTGTACCGGTCCCCTAGTGCTGTTTATATAGAGGGAATACAAAATAACAGATTAAAGTGATCCATTAACTTTGTTAAATTCAACCAAAATTAGTTGGAGGGTTTTTTCATTTCATTTGTAGCTTTTTGTTGGCACATGATAACAGAAGAATCAAATGGCTTTTTACTTTTCAAATGTCTCCCTAATTATGGAGATATTTATGACTGTATGAAAGCTTTCAAGGAACCTTTCTCGATTGTAGTAAACATTAATGGGCAATATATAGGTGATGCAAATAATAACATACATTTTCACCTTTTGTATTCTATATGTAAAATGCAGAATGAAGGTAAACAGCATTACTTTTTTTAATACAACTATCATACATTATTCAGAAGAATCGTAAAATGATATCGTCATTATGATTGAAGTTTCAAATAACGCTTTTGGAAAAGAAAAAAAAAATTGACGTTAATGGATCTCTTTAATAACGTGATTATTTCAGAGTTGATATGGCACTCACACTATTCACTGTTAGAAAAACTTCTCGTGGCAGCTCCAAATATTGGTGCTCAATAAAAACAATGACCTTATTGGGTCCAGTTATTGGTGCCCATAACGGTATGTGTAGGCGGGAACCAGTTTTTGGTTCCGGACTCGACTGGCACCGCGCGCCGGGCCGGAGCTGGCCGCGCCGCGCCGGGAATTAGCGAATCGTTTCCCGGCTCAGAGTACCACGTGATATGCAGCCATTTTGTGACCGGCGTTCGTCTGGGAATCCGGAACTGGAGACTTGTATTTTGAGTGGTAAGCATGATGTTTTATGATTATTGTAACACTATCAGTGATGCAGGAATGTTTCTGGAGTCCCCCGGTAGCGTTTTTGACAGATCGGTGGTGAATCTATCATCAATAGAGCGGAATTCCTGTCCGCGGCACTTCACGTACGCCCGTCCGCAAATAACTCTACGGATCGCATGCGCGCGCCAGCGCTACCGCGCTGGCCTGGCGATCCGCAAGCCAGTGTCACGAGATGCGCGTATTTGACTTGGCATTTTTAGGCCAAGCATCGAACCGCGCTTGGGTTTTAGTGCCCGCGCAGACGGCCAAATTTCTGTACAGCGTCCGTACGACTAACCAGTCTGCTGCTTTTAGACACTTTTTGAAGAGTTATATTTATAAAAACAGATTTATTGAGGATTTGAGGTAAATGACTGGACTCGTGAACTTTTATAGAATTTTCATGTCCCTAAAATAACTCCCAATATTAGACAAATACAGATTTACGGAAATTAATGCTAGGATTACGACATGAAATGGCCTGGGCCTGGCGAAATGAAAGCCAGATTCTGTCATGAAATCGTTTTTAGATATCATTTTTGAACGACTATTGGAAAAAATCTGCCCAGGCAATGAGACTTTATAAAAATCAAAACACATGTACCGTTTCTAAGCCAGTAACGGATCACCTACCCAAATTGATGCATAAAGACGTTTGTGACTATCTAATTTTTTAAGTTTTCATAACTGGAAGAGGAATGTGGATCTAATATCAACTTTATCATCTCCTTTCTAAAACCTCCGTCCCATTATCATCACGCAAAATTGAGAAATTAGCCTTCAAAATAGTGTCATCTAGTTAGGCATCGGCACTCGGCGTTACATTACGCGCGTGTGATTTCAGATTTCAGATTTTCAAGAAAAAAGCGGGGGAAAAAATAAAAATATTTTTTAAAACAAAATGTTTAAAAATAAAAAATATGCCGAAGTATCTAGAATTAATATATGATTAACACAGAAAGATGTTCTGTTGAACACCCCACAACATTTTCCGGGTGTTTGGGTGCAGGTTTATAGTTAAAAAAGGCAAGTTTTAATGCATAATTACAGCAGAAATTACCTACGCCAGTAACGGATCACCCATTTTCAAATCTTTATAAAAAACAAAACAAAAGATCATAATAAAATTTTGTTTGCTGTAACAGTGTATTTAATTAAAATCTGTGATATTTCTTACTTAAAAATCGAAAAATATTTTGATATTTTGGTAAAATTGGGTTTTTGTGTGATTTTTGCTAACATTTCATAGGGATCAGTTTGGCAGAATTCAACTCCTCATAACTAAATAAGGAAGAACGTTTAAGAATTAAATTTTTACATGGATATTATTTCCTAGTTTGCTAACACTTTGATGAAAAAAGTAAGATAATTGGTCAATTATTTTTAAAATAAAGCCAGGTGATCCGTTACTGGAGTAGTGGTGATCCATTACTGGCGTAGTGTAAGGGGTTCGTAAAATGCGCAGTGATTTGCTTATTAGTGACGGAATGAGCTTGAATTGACGATATTCGTAATCTGTACTATTTTGGCTTTCCAGCGATGTATGATAGTCCATAACAAATATTTTTTATCAGAAAGAAATTGAATCCACAAACAAAGTGATCTGTTACTGGCTTAGAAACGGTAGTTCATACCTTCTTTTACCGGAATAAAATAGACAATATATCCAAAAAACTGATTTGACAAAAATGAAAGGAACAAAATTAAGGCAACAAATGGTGCGTCTTTTCACATGATTATTACACACATTTTAAACCATTTTTATTCTCCACCAAGTAAGGAAAAAACTCAATCTTTGGACAAAAGGAGATAAATGTGAATTCAAATTATAATTTCCACAATTAATCATGGACATTTATCAAGCAAATCTGGCGTTTTAGTGATTTAAATTGACCCTTTCTGACCGATTGATCAAAAAAAGATCAAAGTTTGTGGATGACGTCATCCGCGCGTGCAGATTTGTAAAAATGCAGCGCGCGCTGTCAAAATAGCAGCACGCTCAATCTGACCGGCAATTTTACACAACCGGGAGTACGTGACTTCGCACATGTTCTGATGATGTCGCGCACATGTTTTCGGCTAGGCAATCCATTTGCTGGAGCCGGTCCAGCTCCATTGCCTGGGGCAGGTTCAGTCATTATTATAGCTTGTGAGAGCACCAATTATCGGTGCTTCTGGTCACCGAATCTCGGGACACACATGTACTTGTACCCCGGCTAGACTGTCTACTACAGGTGTTACTGTTTAAAATTTATTAACTCTTATGACGCCGTCCAAAGTTAACCAGGGGGGGGGGGGGAGCTGCGCTCCACTGGGACCCCCACCCACCCTATCCCCATTTTTTTCCACCCCCCACCCCTCCTTATCCTCTGGATTTTCCAACCCACCAGCCCCTGCTATCCCCAAATTTGTCCACCCCCCCTGCTATCCCCAAGTTTTTCCACCCCCACCCCCTACTATCCCCACATTTTTTCAACCCCCCACCCCTGCTACCCCCCATTTTTGATGACCCCCACCCCCCTCTATTCTCAAAATTGTTAACCCCCCACTATCCCCTTTCCCCCCCCCCCCGACCCCTTACCCCCTCCTATCCATTTTTTTAAACCCTACCCCACTCCCTCTATCCTTAAATTTGTGGTTCCCTACCCCTCTAAACAATTTATACCCCCCTTCTATCTGTCCTCTATCCCCTCTATCCCTCTATTCCCCTCTATCCCCTCTATTCCCAAATTTTCCCACTCAATCCCCATCTATCCCCAGATATTTTGACCCCCACCATTTCCAGATTTATCCCCAAACCCCCATGTATCACGATTTTTCCAAACTCCCAACCCCCAGATTTTCCCACTAATGCTAGATCCACAATTTGTCCAACCCCCGCCCCCTGCTATTCTCAATTGTTTCCAATTCCAACCCCTCACCCCCCATCTATCCCCAGATTTTTCCAACCCCCCACCCCCATCTATCCACAGATTTTTCCAACCCTCCACCCCCTGCTATCCCCAGCTTTTTCCAACCCCCCACCCCCTGCTATCCCCAATTTTTTCCAACCCCCCACCCCCTGCTATCCCCAATTTTTTTCCAACCCCCCACCCCCTGCTATCCCCAATTTTTTCCAACCCCCACCCCCTACTATCCCCAAATTTTCCAACCCCCCCCCCCCCCCCGCACCCCCCCGGTTAACTTTGGACGGCGTCTATGACGTTGTTGACTTGCACTCCACTCACACCGAGACAGAGTGGGCAGTCTATCACTCTATAGTAATGTAATGTTCTAAAAAGCGAAATCCCTTAAGGGTACTGACTGCAGTGTGAATCTATTTTCGTGGGTTTTTTTCGTGTAAAAGTAGAAATTCAGAAAGAAAAAAAAATCAAAAAAAATAATAACATATTTTTACCTTCAAAAAAGTTAATTTGCGCCCCAAATTAACATTGCAGTCAGTACCTTTAAAGGGAGTAGCACACTTTACCAAAATCGTTCCAAAATTTCAAAATGGTTAAAACTAAGTAGATATAATACGTGTATTATTCTGTGTATGAAATTTCAAAGCCATACTTGCCATGATTCATTGCGATTACTGCTATTATGCTGATCTCTTTGATTGTGCTAATCACTCTCGTTGGTGGCACTATCCATTATTGGTGATGGAAATCATATCACCGATCTCGATCCATCCCTTTCATACTACATGCAAATATGCAATACATACAAAGCGAAGTTAGAGGGTACTGAACAGATTTTCGTGAGTTTCGGATAATAAACCGACCGCCAGCGTTTTATTCAATTATATCTTTAAAAAAAAAAAAAAAAAATCAATAACTCTGCCAAAATACATCGCCAAGTCATAATCTTTTCAGAATAAATTTTAAAAATCATAACCTTTCATAGTTTAGATTAATATGGTATCTTATATTTTTTTGTATGCAAAAGTGTGTCATTCCCTCATTGATCATGAAATACAAATTAGATCTAATTCTAAATCTATTTTAGACTAAATTTTTTTTAGTTTTTTTTTTTTTTTTTTTTTTTTTTTGGGGGGGGGGGGGGGCTATTTTTTTCTGGAGTTTTACCAAATAGCATATTCTATGCTGTGCCATGCCATGCCTATGGCTGAGCCTCAAAACACTAAATTGAGCAATAATAATTGTTTTTGGCAATGTATTTTTTCGTGAACATGTCCGCCCAAAATATTATTTAATATTGGGGGGTTAACTTGGTTTCCATGTTTATTTGTAGATTAGCACTAAATGTACCGTATTTGTCGCGCATATAGTGGCATAACACTGTGCACAAACAAAATTTTTCTCGGAAAACAGCCCACAATATTCTGTTCGTGTATAGTGGCACCCCACGTGACGGCCATGGCCTGAAAGGGGTGTCGCCCTTCTATAGTGGCATGCCACTGTGACCGAGTCTAGTGAGTAGTGTGTGAGGCTGTGGGGTAGGCTGTGAGGCTTGAAGAGGTAGATTTGAAACATGCTACTCTATTTGTTGGGGGTGGTGTAGGCTGAGATTTAGGTTGTCAGGCCTTTTGCCTGATGCTTTTTTACTCTAGTTTGAGGAAAGGTGCAACACTTTTTTAGAGGGGGGGGGGGGGGGGGGCTGCAATATTTGGAACACAACACTATTTGTTAGGGGTGGTGTAGGCTGAGATTTAGGTTCAAACACTGTTGAGCCTTTTACCTTGTCCTGGAGAAAGGTGACACTGACACCTTTTACTCTAGTCTGAGGAAAGGTGCGATATTTGGAACACAACACTATTTGTTAGGGGTGGTGTAGGCTGAGATTTAGGTTCAAACACTGTAAGGCCTTTTACCTTGTCCTGCCTTTTTATTTTCACTCCGGCTGTTTCAAAAGATTTCTCTCCTGTTTTCCACAGTTTCCTGCCAACATGATTCCCCTGGAAAATGCTGAACTGTCCTCTTTGTGGTACCATCTCCACCAACATAACAAGACTGTTGAGACATGTGTCGACTCTCCACAGCCATGACCCTCACTTCAACCTCACTTGTGGCTTAGATGGCTGTGTCAGAACATTTAAAACTTATGGAAGTTTTAAGACTCACGTTCATAGGGACCATCATGTTTATTATTCAACCCAAAGTGTGCAGAATGTGAAAATTATATGCCCGGTATGTGCAGCTGTATGCGCTACCTTGAGGGAGTTGGTGTCACACTACAGGGAGCATGAAGATAACTTCCCATGTCCAGCGAAAGGATGTGACAAACACTTTGCAGTGCATTCTTCCTTCACATCACACTTGTCAAGAAACCACAAAGGAATTCTCATCTCGGATATTAAAGAACAATTTATACATGGTCAGCTTGAGAACAATGATCAAAATGAGGCTCCAGAGGATGATGTTGCTGTCGACAGTCCTGATGAACATGATGAAATTGCAGAAGGAGCACAGGATATTACTGAATCACTGGCTTTATTCATGTTGAAGACACAGGAGAAGCATAACTTGCCAGTTGCTGTTGTGCAAGAAATCTTTGAGGATGTGGGACAAATAGCACAGAATACCAAAGACCACACACGGTCATGTTTGCACAGCCAGTTGAGGGGTAACGCAGATCCCAATACGGTACAACTTGTTGAACAGTGTTTACAGGAGGAAAACACCTTTGAAGAAGCCTGGAGTGCACTGAAGACAGATCACCTGAGGAAGAAATACTACAAGGAAAACTTAAATTTCCTTCCCCCAGAAACGTATCGTCTGGGAAAGAACAGTGTCAATCGTGACTGCACCTTCCAGTATGTGTCAATATGTGAAAGTCTGTTGGCACTGTGCTCTAATGAAGGGGTCCTTGAACAGCTGATGAATCCCAGAGTCCACAAGGAGGGCATTTTAGGAGACTTTACCGATGGTCAGCTATACAAAGACAGGAACTTTTTCACTGGAGACGGTGCACAGAAACTGGAAATTCTTCTATATTTTGATGAATTTGAAGTTGTGAATCCACTGGGTGCACACAGGAAAAAGCACAAGATAGCGGCTTTCTACTATGTTTTGGGAAATCTGTATCCTGAACACAGGTCTGTGTTGTCTAGCATACAGATTGCTATTCTATGCAAGAATGTGGACATGAAAGAATTTGGACTTGCCAAGGTGTTGGAACCACTGATTCGTGATGTCCGTAAGCTCGAAACTGAAGGAATTGTGCTTCCAGGATTTGATGACAAAGTTCAAGGGACTCTTGTTTACATGTCTTCTGACAACCTGGGTAGTCACTTCATTGGTGGCTACTTTGAAAGCTTCAGCTCAACTGTCCTCAGAAGTTGCCGTTTCTGCATGGCAACAAGCACACAGAGTCAAGAAGAATTTGATGTGACTAAGTTCACTTCCAGAGGCCCTGGCATTCACAGCTATCACCTGGAACAGATTGATCAGAACCCTAATTGCAAATCCATGTATGGCTTGAAATGGGATTCCCCACTGAACCAGTTGGCTCACTTTCATACAAGTGAGCATCTGCCACCAGATATAATGCATGATCTATTTGAAGGTGTTGTACCTATGGAAATTGCTCTCATCTTGGTGAAACTGCATGAGGATAATCATGTGAAGATAGACAATGTCAGGCATGCACTGAACAGCTTCCAGTATGGCTACTTAGATGCAGAGAACAAGCCAGCTTCTCTTCCGGACTTGGCAACACTGCGCAGAGATAGGAATGTTAAGCAAAATGCTGGCCGATGTTGGTGTCTGCTGCGTTTATTGCCAATTGTCATTGGATGCAAAGTCCCTAAGGATTATGACCCATGGAGAATACTGCTGATGCTGAAAGAAATCGCAGAGATTGTGTGTGCGCCTACACTGCCCGTTGAACATGTAGCCTACTTGCACATGCTCATTCAAGACCACCACCACTTGATGAAGAGTGTGTTTCCAGACATACGACTGAAACCCAAACATCACTTTGTCTGTCACTACCCGCAGCAAATCCTGAAGTTCGGACCTCTGCTGTATACATGGTGTATGCGCTATGAGGCCAAACACAACTATTTCAAAGTGCTGGCAAGAACCATCGGGAACTTCATCAACATTCCGTTGACACTAGCAACACGGCACCAACTACGTCAGTGCTATGAGAATGCCCGTGGAGATCGCTTTTCTGAGCAGCGTGTAGAAATCACTCAAGCTGTACCACTTGACCTGGATATCATCAGAGACGATTACAGAGAGAAGTGTGAAGCTGCAAACATGGTACAAGATTACTATGTCGTCAACAAAGTCAAACTGAGTGGCATTCTCTACAAGAAAGGGGCATATGTATGTACCTCAGCAAAAGACGCTCTGCAATTCAGCAAGATACTGATGATTCTCGTCAAGGCCAGGGCCACTTCCTTCTTGGTACGCGTCTACTCATGTGAGGACCACTATCATACAGGAACAATTCAGCTGGGTACATCATTGGGTCTAGAAATGGTGGGACATGAAGCCTTTGCAGACTACTACCCACTGTCCAGCTACACGGTTGATGGGCGGGAGTTGCTTGCTTTGAAGCACTACATTTGCACCACATAATGCTAAATGTAAGGGTAATAATGTTATTGGTGTTACAATGCTGATTCCCCCCCCCCCCCCCCCCCCTCTTTGTAAATGTTTAAATCACACACAGAAAGGGATTAGGTACCGTAAACCGGGGTGACTTTGGCCACTTTTTCATTATTTTCTTGAATAATTTTGTCATCACTAATTTTCGTCAAAAATTTCTTCCATAATAAGGGAGTAAGTAAAGGTCTATCAACTGAATATATATTCTTCCCTTTTTAATTTTTATTTGTCCTTATTTTGTTGGTCGAAGACTGGCCAAAGTCACCCCGGGTGTCAGGGTGACTTTGGCCGGCACACATTTTGTTGCTTTAAATTAATTCAACATTTTCAATATGTACCTTTACCAATGTTATCTGAAAATACACTGAACCTCTTTCTACTATTGTTTTTCTTATAAATACTTTTCAAAATACATGATTTTAGTTATAAAAAAAAAAGATTTTTAAATACAATAATGCACAATATTCAAAATATTCAAATTGGCCATTGCTTTCCCCAACTCAAGTCTGATAACGGTTCAAATAACTTCCTAATATGTCACTAGCTCTATCAGTGACAATTTCTGCAATTTTCATGAAGATTTAGTTCTAAAAAAATCTAGATTCACATCTTGGCAGTTTGTCTCAAAATTGTCTTTGCCACAAGATGACCTACACTCCTGTATTTTCGGTCAATGTACAATGCAATTCCTTTAAATTATTCTAAATACACATACAACTTTCCTGAAACAGATCTAACTAATCATAAGGCCACAGAAAATAGCCCGGGGTGACTTTGGCCATGGCCATTTTGAAAAATTCCGAGGGAGGGTTGATGAAGTTTGTGCATTGACAATTTGGTACATCCCTAGTATACGTAATCTGACATATTTGCTTGATTCTTCATTTTTAGTTTTCTGTAGAAAATCAAAAGTTTGACCACCATATCAATCATGCACTTTATTTTGCATACAAAAAACAACAACAAAAGCACAGAGGGTAAGCTGTTATACAAGAATATTATGTATGTTTATAATGTTCATACATTGGCCTATAAGAATATATAAAAATATTTTCAGAAATTCGTTCAAGTAACGGATCCTCAATGAAAATACATTTTTCTCACAGGGTGGCCAAAGTCACCCCGGTTTACGGTACAAAAATAAGTAATGGTACTGTGACGTACAAACTTAAATACTCTTTGCATGTATAATGACTCGCTCAATTTAATTTGGACACAGTTTAGTTAATATATGTTGCAAATAATTTAAATAATGTCAACAGTATCAGTGTCCAGTTTTTAAAAATGTTACTTTCAACTTCAGTAATATAACAAATGATGTTACGATTATCTAATCATTTCACACCTTTGTTCTCTTTGCAGAGCATTGAAGATGAAGCTAGTTGCATACCTCAAGGACAGCACCAAAAAGCTGCAAGTTCCCGACTTGGTGCAAGTGGAGGAACTTTGCTTGGCCCTGAAAGGGACCTTCCCACAGCTTGATGGAGCGGCTCCCTTCAACCTCAAATACTGGGATGCTGATGTTGAGGACTTTTTAGACTTAGAAAGTGTCGATGAACTATACGATAAGTGCAAAATCAAGATCATAGTCAAAGAAGATGACCAACCAAATGTCGAGCAGCCCAGAGTTGAGACACCAGCAGCTGCAGCCTCAAGCACTGGCACCCCAACGACATGGCGTCAGAATGCCTGGCCGATCACGTACAAGCTGCCGGTTGAGAAGTTCTCATTGAGATTGATGAGCTCCTTGGAGAAGCAAGAGGACATGGCGAAAGCTGACAAAAAAAAACAGGAACTGTTGAATGTGTTGGGGGATGATATGTACAGGATCTGTGCATATCCTACACGCCAGCAGATCGAGGAAGTGGCCAAAGCCCTCATCACTGCCTACCCCCATCTCAAGGAGACATTGGGATCGGGATATTCCGGCTGGAAAGTTTCCCTGACGAACAAAATGAAGAAGGTGAGGAGTGACTTCAAAGACAGGAATGAAGTCAAGCTGAACTTTGCCCCAAAACGAGGCCCAGATGGCAAACTTGTTGGGCCTGGAAAAAAGGCAAAGCGGCCCCTGAAGGGGGAGATCAACTGGGCCCCTGAAGTTCCCAAGGGGGAAGACAGTGCAAGTCTTCAATGCCACACTCAGCTTCTGGAGCAGGAAATGAAGAAAGCAAGCCACTGCCGCAGTGATGGGAGGATCAGTGCAGCAATGAATGCCACATATGCGCAACGACGTGTATACATAAACACCAATCCATCCCTGAAAGAGGTCCAGCTAAAACATCCAGCTCTCTTCACCACCAGGGAGATTGTGGCAGAGTTTGGCCGGCTGATGCCCAAGCACACTCTGAACAGCACCATGACCCAGAGGTTGCTAGCCCTGGGGAAGGGCATCACCAATCACATCAAGACCCTGAAGCGTGCCAAGAACGACCCAAAGTTCCAAATCTTGCTTGCACAGCTGGAACGTAACGTGGAGGACGCCACAGACCGCGAAAGTCGACTAGCGTATGGGACAATGGCAGCAACCTTCATGCCATACCTATTCAATGAGGACCTGGATCTTGTGAAGCTGTTGCCAGTAGGTTTCTATTTCTATTATATACCGTATTTGTCGGTGTATAAACCGCGGGGTTTTTTCTGGCTAGAGAACCGCAAAAGTAGGGGGGGGGGGGGGGGGGGGCTTATACACGGAGATAGGGTAAATTGTACAAAAATCCCCACTAGCACAATACAGCATGAAACACTATGCATGGGACAGTACTAAACGGTAAAACACAAATGAATGCAAAACAAAACATGAATCAAATCAAAGATGAAACAAAATGTACCTTGATATGTTTATTCCTTCTTACAAGTCTAGATTTGGTTGAATCTACCCTTGAAAATAGTAAATCCTAAGCTCTTTTTTGAGAAGAAAAATTGCGATCGTAACTTTCCAACTGGTGGGGAAAAGTAAGCATAGCACATGCACACAGACCACATGAGAGTTGACTGAAATTAGCGATCATCCTATCGTGATTGAGTCAAATCTCATCTGGTCTGTGTGCATGTGCTATGCTTACTTTTCCCACCAGTTGGAAAGTTACGATCGCAATTTTTCTTCTCAAAAAAGAGCTTAGAATTTACTATTTTCTAGGGTAGATTCAACCAAATCTAGACTTGTAAGAAGGAATAAACATATCAAGGTACATTTTGTTTCATCTTTGATTTGATTCATGTTTCGTTTTCTGTTTGTTTGTCTTTTACCGTTCAGCACTGTCCAATCCATAGTGTTTCATGTTGAGTTGTGCTAGAATTATACAATCAATTTAATTTTTTTTCACTGAAAACCCTCCAAAGTTGGGGGTGCGGTTAATACACGGGAGCGGTTAATACACCGGCAAATACGGTAACATGAATGTCCTTATATTCATGGTACATACATGTACACTTGATACAGGTTGCAGCATCATTACATCTGCAGCAGAATATTTTCAATTAAGATGAATTTTATGTATGGTACCATACTAGTCTACATGTACTTGGATTTATAAATTATAGTCCAAAATGACGTAATCCGTGAATTTGTTATCCCGCGAAAATTTAGATAATGCACTGTTTGGCCATTACCATGCATTGCATGGCTAGCAAATCCGCAAACATTTCCTCCCGCTAAAAGTCTAAAATAGCAAAACCGCAAACTTTTACAGCCGGGAATATTTCATGTTTTACAGTAATATGTACAGAGGTCAGCTTCAATGAACAAGCCATGAGTCAAACTTTCTATTCATTTTGATGCTCTTGTCTAATCCACATTGTGTTGACATTGTGCTTGTTTCAGGAACATGGAGCAGAGACCATGGCTACTCTCGCTCGAGATTCTGTCCACCCTGTGGTGATCGTCTCTGGGGACATTTTCAAGACGGAACTTGTGAGTGTGGCAGCAGAAGGCCAAGAACTCTTCCACTGCTGTGAAGTGACAGAGGGACTTATCTGCCTCTTTGCACTGTTTTATGGGTGCAACCTGCAGTATCCATCTCCATGCAAGAAGACATGCTCTTTTGTTCAGCATGGACTGATGGACGTGAGGGGAGGACCTCTTCCTGTGTGTGTTGTCAACACAATGGAGAAATTCAAGAGTGCTCTGCCCAAACAGTAACTGTACTCCGGCCGGAGGCCAGATGAGCTTTTGTCGTGGCGCGGCGTCCGTTGTCCGGCTGTTGTCTGTCCGTCGTCCGTCCGTCCACAATTTGCGAAAATTGCTATTTCTCCTAGTAGTAGAGATGTTAAGACCCCAAGATATGGGTGTTCACTGCACTTTGGGGTACAGAGTTTTTAATAACTTTAAAATATTCCTTGGATGAAAAGAAGAAAATTCATCCAAAGAGACACTTTGTATCTATGCAAATTAGGCCTAATTTCCATAATTTATGCAAATTTATTCATGAAAACGGGATATTTCATGAAAATTGTGTTTTTATTGACATATTTTATGGGGAACATATTCCTTGGATCAAAAGAAGAAAATTCAATTAAATAGACACCCTGTTTATATGCAAATTAGGTCTAATTTCCATAATTTATGCAAATATATGGATGGGAATAAGATATCTAAGCCAATGGTATTTTTGTTGACATATTTAGGAGAACATAATCCTTGGATCAAAAGAAAGAAAATGTTTCAAAGAGACACTCTGCATTTATGCAAATTAGGCCTAATTTTCATAATATATGCAAATTTATTCATGGCCCCAGAAAATAACTTCCCCTAAATAAAGCCACAAAATGACTTTGTCCATCAGAAAGAGTGTCTTTTCATAAGAAAATTGATACCAAGAACATTAATTTTGGTAGTGTAGTTTTTGTTTTACAGCGCTGTGAGTGACACCATGTCAGGGTTCATTTTTCTTCGATTTGTGACATACCTATTAGCTAAAGAATGACCCGAACAGCTCGTCATAGAATTACGGTGAACAATAATGCGAACACCTTTGTTAATGTGCAATCGACTGAATAGCCACAGCACAGAATTCTATAACGAGCCGCTTTGGGTCATTCTTTAGCCAATAGGTCAGTTAAAATTGAAAAAAATGAACCCTGACATGGTGTCACTCACAGCGCTGTAAAACAAAAACTACACTACCAAAATTAATGTTCTTGGTATCAATTTTCTTATGAAAAGGCACTCTTTCCGATGGACCAAGTCATTGTGTGGCTTTATTTTTGGGAAGTTATTTTCTGGGGCCATGAATACATTTGCATAAATTATGGAAATTAGGCCTAATTTGCATAAATGCAAAGTGTGTCTTTGGATCATTTTTTTTTCTCTTGATCCAAGGATTATGTTCTCCTAAATATGTCAACAAAAATACCATTGGCTTAGATATCCCATTCCCATCCATATATTTGCATAAATTATGGAAATTAGACCTAATTTGCATATAAACAGGGTGTCTATTTAATTGAATTTTCTTCTTTTGATCTAAGGAATATGTTCCCCATAAAATATGTCAATAAAAACACAATTTTCATGAAATATCCCATTTTCATGAATAAATTTACATAAATTATGGAAATTAGGCCGAATTTGCATAGATACAGAGTGTCTCTTTGGATAATTTTTTTTCGTTTTATCCAAGGAATATGATAAAGGTACTAAATCAATTGTACCCCAGATTGCAGTGGCGGACATCTTAACCACCCTACTATAGAGTCTTTAGGGGGTTTCATTCAAACTTGCACACAATGTTCACCATGTTGCTGTGTATATAAGGTCAAGTGACAATTGCAGCAAATGCTATTTCTCCCGAAATATGTTCAGGATTTAACTCGAACTTATACACAATTCTTCTATTGACCCTGCCATTACAGGGTGTCTTCCAGGTGGCGCCACCTATCATGGTTGTGGCGATACATGTAAGGTCAATTCATAATCTGTGAGATTATACAACTGTTTTAAGATTTCACACTTTGCGCCAAACGCTATTTTTCCCAAACTAGCTACACTGTTATTGACACTTTTCTTTTTTTTTCTTCTTTTTTTTTCATTTAGTATGTGTACTGTGTTGATTGAGTTTGTGAGCATTGTATTTGTGAGCATTGTATTTTCCATGACATGATACAGTGAGATATTCCGTCCGATGGTCATGGCAATTTGTACATGCACTTGTATATAGACTTTAAACAATTTGGATGTTGTTGAAGGGTACTTTCAATTCACGTTTAGTACACATTTCAACTCGGGTTTATTACCCATTTATTATGTGTACTCTGTTGATATGATACAGTGAGATCTTCCGTCCGATGGTCATGGCATTTTGTACATGCATTTGTATATAGACTTTAAGTAATTTGGATGTTGTTGAAGGGTACTTTCAATTCACGTTTAGTACACATTTCAACTCATGTTTATTACCCATTTATTATGTGTACTCTGTTGATATGATACAGTGAGATCTTCCGTCCGATGGTCATGGCATTTTGTACATGCATTTGTATATAGACTTTAAGCAATTTGGATGTTGTTGAAGGGTTCTTTCAATTCACGTTTAGTACACATTTCAACTCAGGTTTATTACCCATTTATTATGTGTACTCTGTTGATATGATACAGTGAGATCTTCCGTCCGATGGTCATGGCATTTTGTACATGCATTTGTATATAGACTTTAAGCAATTTGGATGTTGTTGAAGGGTACTTTCAATTCACGTTTAGTACACATTTCAACTCAGGTTTATTACCCATTTATTATGTGTACTCTGTTGATTGGACAGTTTGTTGTGAGCATTGTATTTTGCATGTACACATGCAGTGAGATTGACTTGTTTTATCTAGATAGCCTGAAATCTAGTAAAATAAAAAAAAAAACAATCAAATCAAATTCTCAATTAAATCCTCAATTTCTGATGCATTTGTTAACTGGAAAAGAGTGTAATTTAATGAAATAGACTCTGTTTCATATCATTTTGTTGAATACAATTTTTGTCTCAGTACAAATGAAAGCTTGGAAAACGACTCAATTAAAAATGAAATTTATCTTCAAGTTGGTATTCTAAATGTAAAGTTTCCTGCCTTTTGGTAATCTCATGGATAAAATGGGATTAATTACTGTCAGATCAATGTTCAAATCAATTTAGATTCTTTATTCATGGAGTTTGTTTGTGAAAAAAAGTTGTCTTGGTAAGTTTGCTTTGGATTATCATGACAAAAAATTGTCTTGTGATCATGCGGACAAACTGTAACGTGAGTTACCGCTTCACATGACGATACCTGGAGAATGTAAGACAATTTGAATTTTTACCATACTCTGTGATGTATGTTGTTAGTCCATGACTTTGACACAATAGACTTTAGAGTCTCTCTGTTTCTTGTTTGAGGAAACTTTTGAATATAATATATGCCAAATTTTTGCATGTCCAAATTATGTAACGTGAGTTACCGACATTTGTAGTTTTTTCTCATAGTTCTCATTAGAGTCTGTGGATGTAATGTTGCTGTGAGGTAGGATGGAGGTGCATGATGCTCATTCACATATAGTAACTCGTATCACTAATTGGGCTTTAAGGATATTGATCTCAACGACCTAATTTTGAGTTCAAAATGTAACGTGAGTTACCGTGGAAATGCCCATATGCATTTGTATCTTGGTGACATTAGATTTTAGAGAGTTGTGAACATTATTTTGAATGTATGATGTCGCTATGGACTTTAGGCAATTTGAGCATGTAACTCAGGTATACAGTGAGATATTTTAATATTGCAGGCCTTTGCAGCCATACCTGGTGTATTTTGCAGCCATATACACATGTACTGTATATGATTATCTGCCATTTGTATAAGGAAACTATCCGGGGGGGGGGGGGGGGGACTCCATGTCTGGAGGGTGGTGGGGTAGCTTGACAGTTGTGGGAGGGGGGGGGGGCATTGATGAGCAGTCTTGTCCGGAGGGGGAGGGGTCTGAAGAAAAATATATTATCATATCTGGCCTAACCACCCTCCATACATGTAGGGTGTCATGATAGGGGATCATGTAGAATATATCATCAAAGCCACATCTGCTATTTTCCTACTAGTGTGCCTTTTAAAACATGAAAAAGCCCAGCCTCTCTGTGTCTTTAGGTAAATCTTGTAAGATGCTGCATAATATTCATGGTATTATTGTTTTTGTGACATATTTTCACACTTCAGTTATGTTCATTCACTAGTACTCGATTGTCAATTGAATGACATTTGTTCACATGTATTCTATGAATGTTTACATAAACAAAATGTATTCAAACTATTGCATTTGTTGGTGTGCCTTTTTAATGAGACAAACCGGAGACTAAAGTGTAGTACAGGCCCAGTAAAGTCCAAAATTAGTGTCCACAAGTGAAATAATAATTGAATCGAGATAAGCAAAGGTCCTATATTCAGTGCCCATATGCCCCAGTGATCTGGGGCGGTATTCTGAAAAGTAACAAAAGATTTTAGTGACGTAGATAAAATATTTTTTAGTGGATGGTGATCCAATTTTAATGCGCAATGAGGTACTCCAGTGCGCATTGTTTTGGCTAGCCAGTGCGCATTGTTTTGACATTAAAAAGGATCACCATCCACTAAAATAGATTTTATCTACGTCACTAAAATCGATTGTAACTTTTCAGAATACGGCCCAGCACTAATCAGTGCAGTTGAACTCCAATATTCGGATTCCATGAGCTCCAATAATAGGTGCCCAGTATACCATATATACCATATAACTTCAAAATAGGGATTCCATGAGCTCCAATAATAGGTGCCCAGTATACCATATATACCATATAACTTCAAAATAGGGATTCCATGAGCTCCAATAATAGGTGCCCAGTATACCATATATACCATATAACTTCAAAATAGGGATTCCATGAGCTCCAATAATAGGTGCCCAGAATACTGTCCACGTCTGTACTGAACCAATTATTGGTGCTGCGTGAGCTCCACTGTACGGACCCACACTGGTCCAAAAACAGGGGCCCACGAAGCAAATTAATGGTTGCAGCTGGGTTACATCCAGTATACCATATAACTTCAAAATAGGGATTCCATGAGCTCCAATAATAGGTGCCCAGAATACTGTCCACGTCTGTACTGAACCAATTATTGGTGCTACGTCAGCTCCACTGTACGGACCCCCTGGTCCAAAAACAGGTGCCCACGAAGCCAATTAATGGTTGCAGCTGGGTTGCATCCAGTATACCATATATACCCTATAACTTCAAAATAGGGATTCCAGGAGCTCCAATAATAGGTGCCCAGAATACTGCCCACGTCTGTACTGAACCAATTATTGGTGCTGCGTGAGCTCCACTGTACGGACCCACACTGGTCCAAAAACAGGTGCCCACGAAGCCAATTAATGGATGCAGCTGGGTTACATCCAATTATTGGACCCGGATAGGAGGATTTTTTTAACAGTGTACTGTGAACCATAATATGTTATTGCATAAGCTATCTTACTATGGAGTACGAGGAACTGCACTGGAATGGTTTAAAAATTATCTTACTGATCTGCTGATAGACAGCAGTATATGTGCAGTTGAATGGGTTTGATTCAAATATGCAGCCTGTCACTTGTGGAGTACTTCAAGGGTCCCTTTTAGGACCACTTATTTTTGTTTTGTATATAAATGACTTTCCCAACTCATCAACGATATTCTCTTCTTTATTATTATTTGCAGATGACACAGATGTGTTCTGCTCTCATAAAGACATTCATGTTCTGTTTAGAAACAGTCAATTCGGAATTAAATGCTTTAACTGAATGGATTAATGCAAACAAACTATCCTTAACCTTGTCGAAAACTATTTTTTTTTTTAATATGTTATTTTGTAATAGTGAGTCGACAATGCCTGGTCATGTATTGTTTAAAAATGTGCAAATTGAAAAGGTAACATCAATCAAATTTCTAGGAATGTTGGTATCATTAAAAAATTGGATTTTTACAATTAGTGCACTCAGAATATTGTACTCGACTTTGATTCTGCCGCAGCTAAAATTCACTTTGAAAAAATTTTGCTCATTCAAAAGAGAGCTATACAGATTAATTTGGTGGCAAATGAGTGTTCGCATATTGATATTTTGTTTTATAGAAATAGGAAAATACAAGATACATATTTTTATATTTGGGTTCTTTTATGTACCAGCTGAACAACGGTGAAGTACCCCAGGCACTAACATCTATGTTTGTGAAGAATAATCAAGTACATACTTATCGTAAAAGACAGGCTGCTCTGTATCATTTATCATCAGTTAGAACTCAACTTAGTAATATTACGCTTGCATTTACCGGCCCAAGGTATTGGAACTCTTCGAATTGTTCTGTTAGACAGGCCGTCAGCCTATCTGTATTTAAACGTAAGCTGGAATCCCTTTTACTCGCCAATTATTATGAACCCTAATTAATATACAAACAACTTGAGCATTTGATTTTGCCCAGTAACAGTGTGTCAAAGTTATGTATAGCCTACCCTGTTTTTGTTTAAGTCTTGTACAATTTCAAAATTTAGTCTCCCATCCCTTTTTGTACCTCATTTCCTGTCTCCTCTCCACTTGTCTCCTCTCCACTTTTCTCTTTTCTTTCTCTTCCAATCTCTTACAAATTACAATCGTATTTTCTAGATAATTTACGTATGTGTTCATTGTTAATTGAGCCAATAACTTTACTTTGGCCTGCTCTCTGTTAATTTTTCCCCTATCAAGTATAATGTGGATTATACTGTTGAGAATTTACAGGGGACTTACAAGCATTGCGCTTTTCAGTAAACCTCCCCTTTTCCCAATCTGTATACCCATATGCATTGTAAACTTGAATTATGTTTGTTGTTAGAAATACACGATCATTCATTCATAAACAAATTAAACACCCAGTTGTTATTTTCAGGTACCTAACATGTATGCGCTTTTTTGCGCTGATTCAAAGGATGTTTGATACGTTCATACATGGAAGAGGTCGGCGAATTCAGGTGTATCGACGTTCTTCATATAAAAGTATATGTTTTGGTACCGTTTTGTGATATCAAATAGATACCCAACATTTTGCAAAGGGTTGTGTAATTCATAAACAATCCAATTAATTACCACCACTTACGGAACCATTATTATTCCATGGTTCCGTACGCGCCAAACATTTGCGAGTGCGCCAGTATTATTCACGCTTATGTTTGGAAAAAATAGAATCCCGGACGATTCGTTCGCTCTGGACAAAGGTAGTCTTTGTACATGCAGACTCATGAACGCATGCTGTAGAATGGTGATGCGTTTTTCAATTATACATTTCTTTTCTGGAAACCTATTTTTCTGAACGTGTAGATGGAAAGGAACGTACATGGAACGTACGGACACTGCTTCAACCAGGAAGTCTAGATATTTTGCTGCACCAGCTAAAAGTATTTACATGGGAAGTCATCGGGATCGCAGAAACCCATTGGACAACCAATCCAAGAGGAAAAAGCTTCTTAACTTTTGCGCTGCAAACGACCTAGTCATCACCAACAAAGTAAACAAAGCCGACAGTGGACATGGGAATCACCGGATCAAAAGAAATCATAATAAGATTTTATTATGATCAACAAAAAGTGGAAAAACTCAATCAGTAACTCAAGAAGCTTTCCCAGCGCCGATGTAGGATCGGACCACCAGCTAGTCATGACCAACTTACGTCTCAAACTCAAAGCGAAACCAAGACCACAGTACCTGAAAAGGTATGATGTCTTTAGACTCAAAGACCTTAACATTCGAGTAGAATATGAAATTGCAATAGGTGGAAGGTTTGGCCCTCTATTAGATGAAGGTGACACTGACGTTAAGGGTCTATGGAAATAAGTAAAAACAGCCGTCAACAAAACATCGCAGGACGTACTGGGATATAAAAAGTCCAAGCAACAATAACCCTGGATAAGCAAGGAGGGTCTCCAGCTGAGTGACGAGAGAAAGAAAGCTAAACAAGAAAAACAAAGAGACCCAAACAAGAGATCAAGATATAATTTCCTTAACAGAGAGATTCGAAGGAAAACAAAAGGCTGCAGGGACAAGTCGATACAAGATAATTATGTGCAAGACAGTGGAAACCTCACACCAGTCCACCAAATCCAAGGAAGTATACACTACAATTTAACAAATCACCAAGAAATCTAACATTAGAATGCAGGCAGTGAAAAGCAAAGATGGATAAAATTATCACAGAGATAGATGACGTTAAAGGGAGATGGGAAGAATGCTTTGAAGAACTGTACAACAAGCAGAACCCAACAAATGAAGAAGCTACCAACATACCACAGATGACCAGCCTCGATCCAGTCCCAGACATCCTGCGAGAAGAAGTGCTGTTCGAAAACTCACAGAAGGAAAAGCACCTGGATTCGACTGTATTACAGGAGAGGAACTTAAAGCTGCTGGGTCAACAGGTATTGACATAATCCACACTCTGTGCAATAAAATATGGCAGGAAGAAACCTTCCCAGCTGACTGGAGAAAGGCCATAATAACCCCAATTTACAAGAAAACTCATCTGTGGAAATTACCGGGGTATTAGCTTGCTCAGTCATGCAGGCAAAGTGTTCAGCATTATTCTCCAGCAAAGGAACATGAAGAAAACCGAAGAAGTACTGTCCAAAGCACAAGCTGGAGTCTGTCCAGGACGATCCACAATGGACCAGTTGTTCACTCTAAGACAAATAATGGAAAAGCGCCTTGAAAAAGAACCAGAGTCTTCTCTGCTGCTGCTTCATAGACTTTGAAAAGGCATTCGCCTCCATCTGGCAGGAAGGTCTATGGAAAGCAATGAAATTCTTTGGCTATTCATTGAAATATATAAATCTACTCCGAGCACTCTACCAACAATCTAACAGCGCAGTCAGAGTAAACAGTGGTTCAGAACCACGGTTGGTGCTCGTCAAGGTTATGTCCTGCCCCCCCCCCCCCCCTCCCCCAACTATTCAACATCCTACTCGAAGTTGTGATGCTGTATGCCACACACGAGACCAATATTGGCGGACAGGTACAGGGACACCTCATCAACAACCTACGATTTTTGAAGACATTGTCCTAATAGGAGACAACGAGATAGACCTGCAAACAATAGTGGACCAAGTACATGAAAACAGTTCAAACTTTGGACTGAAAATCAACATTTCCAAAACAGAAGCACAAGCCATAAGCAAACAGCCTCAAAGACTGAACATAAACATTGATGGAGAACAACTCAAACAAGTGGACAAGTTCAAGTACCTGGGATGAACAATAAGCCGAACAGGATCGTGCACTGAAGAGGTACAACACCGCATTGGGAAGGCACTGTGAGCATTCCAAGCCCTCAACAAAATATGGGCCTGTAAAGATGTACGCTGCTCAACAAAAGTAAAACTCTACAAAGTCCTGGTGTTATCAATTCTACTATAAGGGGCGGAAACATGGACATTGAAGAAGATAGATGAAAATAGACTCCACACTTTTGTGATGACATGCCTCAGACGAATCATGGGCGTGACCAGACTTGACAGGATACGAAATACACATATACGAGCCCAACTGAACCTGAAAGAGACCATCATCGACAGAGTTGCCACAAAAAGACTACGATATTTTGGACATATCAACAGAATGAACCCCAAAAGATACCCCAACATACTACTCAATGTAAATATACATGACAAACGACCAAGGGGAAGACCGGCAAAGAGATGGCTTGACTGCATAAAGGCAGACTGCATCAACAGACACATTGACTCCTTGGCCAAGTCCAAAAGATTCACAGAGGACAGGAAGGCGTGGCAAGCCGTTGTGAAGCAGAAGCCATCACACATCCCAGCGATGGTGTGGACGGCTTAAGTCAAAAAGATGGAATGGACTACTAAAGATGTTACCTTTAATGTATATTATTTTTGGGTGGTGGTACCCTTTAACGCAGTATCCTTGACGTCTGCCAGGATTAGGTAGAAAACTTTCTCAGTGGCCAAAACTGACAGCAGCATGAAATCCGCAACCATGTTCCAGTGCCAAGTCACAAGTCACAATGACGTGAGTTGGTAGTAGTGGCATGGGTGCATTGCAGTGAACTACAACGATTGCCAATACTAATACTACAGTAAATGTAATTATAGGGCGTTGGCATTCAATTTGAGGAGAATGTAGGCGCTATATTAACAAAACTATAAAATAGTAAAGCACAGGGCTGCATGGTATTATGCACGAGTGTCCGGGAGGAGTGTACAGCAGCCAGTATAGAGGCGCACGCTTGTAAATGCAGGCAAGAAACAAGAAAAAAGACCAAATCAGCTCCCATTCCATATTGATACTATGTGATAATATGTTATATTCTTACTCGTATAGAAGTCTTGTTAATTTCAACTAACCAGGGGAACAGGAAAAGGGAAGAAGAAAAAATCAGTGCTTGGGCGGGAATGTGGTTTATCTTAGGCAAAAGGGGGCGGGGGTGGGTGGGGGAAGAAACGTTAGGAATTAGCATGTCTAAATTTTTTTTTTCTTTTGGTATAATAGTCAAGGAGCTTGAAAATTCCCGTGGGATTTTTGGTATGAAAGCAAGCCACCCATTCAAATGTCTCAAGTGCACCGAAAATAACAATAAAAAACAAGATTGCACTCTGAAATCTTGTGCAGGTGGCGAGCAGAGGGCACCCTTTAACCCTACACAAATCCGGGCTATTTGAGGTCTTTTTTCGGTAGGGGGTCATTATGGCCCCCTTAAGATCTCGACCTTGAAATGCCCATTCGTCGCGAAAACTTGCATGCATTTCAGGTAAGATGTAAACAATACCATGTTATTTTTGTTTTCTTCGACAAATTCTCTAATTTGCTTATTTATGGTAATTTATGCAAAAAAGGTAATCAAATTCACATTTTTGCCCATAAATCATATATTCTCCATAACTAAACATTGGTTTTCACTACATATATTCTTTAGACGATTTTGAATAATAATACAACAAAGAAAATTGGAAGAGTCCGGTTACTCCTTATGTTTTCTATTGTTTTGATCATTTCTTATGTATTTCTTTGTTTGTTTTACTACTGTATTTCATTGTTTTTGTTGTTTTATTTTATTTCTAACTTTAATTAAACTATTTTGACCCCCAAAACAAATACCAAAAACGTAAACAAGATCAATTAGCCAATGATATTATCTGTTTTTATGAAAACTGATATTTCCATATGTTTTGTACACAAATTACGAAAATTAGCGAATTTCGGGCTCACATGCAGTTACAAAAGGTCACGTGACTTCGTAACAAAAGGTCTGATTTTCTAAAAGTTTGTTTTAAAAGATGCGCAAGACTCAAAAGAAGAAAGTCATCAAGAGGCGGGGCGTCATCCTCAGAAACATTCCGGAGGGGGGGGGGGGGGGGGGGGGGGCATGATGCCCCCCGGCCTTATTAGTGTTAATCGAGCTAAGGGATATTATGATAAGCAACGGTCAGCCATGGGTGTCGGTGATCCCAATACCTCAAACACTCAAACAGTAGACAGTTACCAAGTGGTGGTAGGAATTTCATCCGGTCTCGATCAAATCCCTTTGACAAGGAGCTGTGCCTTTTTGTAATTGTACGTTGGACGCTTGCAGTTGGAGTTGCCAACCGCCAGGCAATTCGAAGCAAGAAAATCGTCAACATCGTGAATAGTTGGATACACACTCCAATACGGTTGGAAGGGTAATTTGTGACTTCTGCCCTACAGTGAATGAAGGCCAATGGTAATGTCAACATACCCTCATATGTTGTAACTAGAAGAGACACATATATTTTGCAGTAGACAACATTGACTTCGCAGAAGACATTGCAGATGGGAAGCGCTCCCTGCATGGGACAGCGATGGCAATTTTACGAAAGAAGCCAACATGACAATGAGGCACCTAGATGTATAACCCCCAGCCAGCTTTGAGAGACACACCGAAGGATCTGATGACATGTGCAACTACCAAGCTGCTTGACTGTCCAAAACCAAATAGCAAAACAAAAAGTATGTGCCTCCTTCGGAATAAGACGTATCAAGATCCTCCACACTCATCAAATGGCTCCCTTCCAGATGTTACCTTACTGATGGGTCGAACCGTGGTTAGGTATCAGCAGCGAGCATTCAGAGAGGATAATGAAGCAGTCTTAGAATGGGACGAACTTACATGAAACTGCCACCCGAGAACATACTGGTTTCCTAAAATGATCTACATACCATCCACTAATTGCCAGTGAGGTACTATACCAACAAAATGAGTAGGCACACCGCCACATTATAACAGCACACGTTTGCACATGACTGGTACTCACTACTCACTGTGCGCATGTAAGCCCAACGGATTAGCGCTAAAGTCATGGGTCCAGAACGCAAAACTGTGATCTCCCGTGAGTTTGGCCTGCACAAGTCAGCAGAGCATCTGCAGATGGCCGGCAATAACATGGACTACTTGGTACTGCGGCTAGGGGACTTTCACACCGTCATGGCACATCTTAGTTGCATTAGCGCGTACATCGAGAAAAAGGGGCATCGAATTCTTCTGGACGGACACAGATGTGTACGAATCAATGACAGTGAAGCAGATCATTGCGAGAAAGCATGTGAGGAGAGCGATGGAAACACATTCATTTTGTTCACCTTACAGTCACTGTTCCATGTGAGGTCCATCTGTACCAGACCGCATTATGGCAGTATCCCAATTTATGTATGTAGCAACACCAACTTCGTAACTGGAGTTGGTATTAAACGATGTGGCATTCCCCTGACAAGGCTGCTGCTTTGCCAACATTGAACGTCTCTAGTGGAACTGATAGCACTGTCTTTGCTGAATGTCCGCAGAATACCTGCTGCTGAGACCTAGACACAGTTCGACACATCAGTCAGGTAACATCTGGAAGGGAACCATTTGATGGTTATGGAGGGTCCTTACTTTGTCCGAAGGAGGCATAGACTGGCGTTTGTGTTTTGCTATTTGTCTTTGGACAGTCAAGCATCTATGGTAGTTTCACAGGTCATTATGTCTCTCGAAGCTGGCTGGGGGTTCTAGTCTATGTGCCTCATGGTAATTTTGGCATTGTTGTCCCATTCAGGGAGCGCTTCCCATCTGCAATGTCTTTTGCGAAGTCAACGTTGTCCTCTGCAAAATATACGTGTCTCTCCTTTATAACATACACCATCAGAAGTCTTCATGCACTGTAAGACAGAACACATTTCCCTTCCAACCGTATAGGAGTGTGTATCCAACTATTCACGATGTTGACGATTTTCTTGCTTCACATGGACTGGCGGTTGGCAACTTCAACTGCAACCGTCCAACCTACAATCACAAAAAAGCACAGCTCCTTGTCAAAGGGATTTGAATGAGACCGGATGAAGTTCCTACCACCACTTGGTAACTGTCAACTGTTTGAGTGTTTGAGGTATTGGGATCACCGACACCCATGGCTGACCGTTGCTTATCATAATATCCCTTGGCTCGATTAACCCTAATAAGGCCGGGAGGCCATCATGCACCCCCCCCCCCCCCCCCTCCGGAATTGTTCTGATTGCTCAGAAACGCATAAGGATCACGCCCCGCCGCTTAATGACTTTCTTCTTTTGAGTCTTGTGCATCTTTTAAAACAAACTTTTAGAAAATCGGACCTTTTGTTACGAAGTCAAGTGACCCTTTGTCCCTGCATGTCAACCCGACATTCGCTAATGTTCGTGATTTGTGTACAAAACATATGGAAATATCAGTTTTCATGAAAACAGATAATATCATTGGCTATTTGGTCTTGTTAACGTTTTAGGTATTTGTTTTGGGGGTCAAAATAGTTAAATTAAAGTTAGAAATAAAATAAAACAAAAACAATGAAATACATAAGTTAAAAAAACAAGAAATACATAAGAAATTATCAATACTATATAAAACATAAGGAGTAACCGGGCTCTTCCAATTGTCTTTGTTGTATTATTATTCAAAATCGTCTAAAGAATATATGTAGTGAAAACCAATGTTTAGTTATGGAGAATATATGATTTATGGGCAAAAATGTGAATTTGATTACCTTTTTTGCATAAATTACCATGAATATGCAAATTAGAGAATTTTTCCAAGAAAACAAAAATAAAATGGTATTGTTTACATCTTACTTGAAATGCATGCAAGTTTTCGCGACGTTTGGGCATTTCAAGGTTGAGATCTTAAGGGGGCCATAATGACCCCCTACCGAAAAAAAGACCTCAAATAGCCCGGATTTGTGTAGGGTTAAAGGGTGCCCTCTGCTGGCCACCTGCACAAGATTTCAGAGTGCAATCATGTTTTGTATTGTTATTTGGGGTGCCCTTGAGACATTTGAATAGGTGGCTTGCTTTCATACCAAAAATCCCACGGGACTTTATTTTGGTGAACATGCTCCTTGACTATAACCTCCACTATGTGTATTTCATGGGTTATGTGAATTGAATACGTATACACTTGATTTGTATTTGTATTATTTTTTTTGTTTTTAATGTAAGAATCATTTCTACTTTATCTTTCATTAAACTGTAATTGTTGTATTCTTTATTTATGAATATGATGATAACATTGGACATGTTTTATTCAATTGTAAATGTTATATGCTTATTATTTGGAGGAATACAAATCATTTCAAAAAATAGTGAGTGTGTGTATATGTGTTGTATATTGCGTATTCGCAGTGTACTCTACATAGCCTCGCCCAATGACTTGTTACATTGAAAAAATGCGGTGTTAAAAGTGTTTGGTGTCAATTTAGCACCAATGTTCTTTCATTCGTTGGGTGTTAGACTCTTGGTGTTAAAATGACACCAAGTGGTGTAATAGTTTGTCATGAAAAGAGGGTATCCACTAACAACACCTGATCGGTGTTAGTTTCCCGTCAGAGAAGATCACATGATCGCAGTTCGATGATCTCATTGGTTTAACAGGTTCATGAATATTCATGAGCCTAGTTTGTGCTTGTGCAAAATGAAAATAAAATCTGCTCAAAATCCCGTTATTTTGTAAAATTATCAAAATGCATTTTTAATTTAACTTAATATAACTAATTGTTGCAATATTGTGTTAACATGTGTTTAATTACTAACCAATAAAACAGATACATCATGGTACCCTGGTTATAAGATAATCGTGTACAGGATACGATGTATAGAAACGATAAGAATAGGCTTAGGGCAAAGTTATATGTATAGGATATGTCATGTCATAGGTTATTAGGGCAAGGAGCATTACACATAGGAATAGGAATAGGGAGTTGCTTAAACAAAAAGGTGAGTTTTGGTAGAGAGGGCGCTAAACATAATTATTTGTTTGTGAGATAATGAAAAACTGAGTGTAAAATTTGAAAGAGCATAATATTTTAGTGACAGAATAAACTTTATGTGATCGAAATCGATTCAGAAACGGCTGAAATATCCATAAACGTAACAGTTTGTAATACATGTGGGGCCATACAAATATTATCTAATTTTGAACCAAACGTTACAACTTTTTAAAAAATACTTCCCCTTTTCAAAAATGTTCAAAAGAAGTTTTTTAATAGTTTTTGATTATCTCTCTATCTAATCACTATTTTTACGAACCTTCACATGCACAATATTTTATTTTAAATGGTTCAAACCAATGTGTTTTGGAGAGCGCCATCTTGAGTTTGAATACCTCGGTTTGAATGATTAAAGGCTCTTTACTCAGTCATTTGTGATTTTGAATTCCTTACAAGCTTGGTAGAGTTATAACAATTAGTTTGTAATGTAATGGTGCAGGTTTTGGTTTCTAAAATTCAGTTTGACCAAAACTGTACTCTCTTTACCAGAACTCAACTATCCCTTTAGCACTCTCTGAAGTGTTGAAACATCACCAAGGCTAGTGTTGATATATTCTTAACACTATGGGTTTTGAATTTACACTGTCATTAGTGTTGGAGGTGTGGGTGTGGGTCGGGGGGCTCATTAGAACTGGTTTCTTACAGGAGGCTCATATTATTGGGGCAAGCACTAATGACTTGAGTAGGGGCATCAGTCACAGGGGGTGGGTCCTACAAGGCGAACAAATGATGTCAACTTCTTAACACTCTCTGAAGTGTTGACAAAACATCAAGGCTGGTGTTGATATATTTAAACCATGGGCGACTGGTATCTTGACACAAGTGACGGTGTTACTTCAACACCAAATGGTGTCAGTGGTCCTCTTTTGAAGCCGGGCTGGTGTTAGATTTAACACCCGTGGTGTTAAATCTAACACCATTCTTTTTGCAGTGTAGAAGCACAGTTGTTTGCTGTAGTCTGCTATAGTCAAATGTAGTCTGCTAGAGGTTTGGGTGTGTATTATGCATAGTACATAGTATGTTAAAGGGGTAGTTTAGTTTTGGTAGAGAGGGCGCTGCATTTCACAATTTTTTTGTGAGGTAATGAAAAACTGAGTGTCGAATTTGAGAGAACATGCAATTTTAATGGCAGAATAAACTTTATTTGGTCAAAATCGGTCCAGAAACGGCTGAAATATCAATAAATATATCTGAACCTATAATTATTTGGGGCCCAAATAATTCAATGCATTTTTCAAAAAAATAAAAAAATGCATAAACTTTTTCATAATAATGTTCAAAAGCGTTTTGTAAATAGTTGTTGATGATCTCTCTATTTACTCATGATTTCAATAAAACATCACATGCATAATTTTGTATGAAAAATTGTTAAAACCAATGCCTTTTTAGAGAGCGCCCTCTTGTGTTTTAATGGCTCTTTTTGAATGATAATGGGCTTTTTACTCAGTCGTTTGTAATTTTGTATACCTTTCGAGCATGGTGGAGTTATAACTATTAGTTTATAATGTTACTGTCCAGGTTTGGTTACTAAAGTTCAGCCTGACCAAAACTAAACTACCCCTTTAAAGGGAGAGATCCACTTTTGCAAGCCGAAATTCAAAAGTTGCGAGGTTATTGTCTTATATGAAAGGAAATGTCATTTAATAGCATGCCTGACAAAATTAGGGCTTGAAATCTCTTTTTCGTGGAGTTATAGACCTAAAACTGAATAAACTGAGGGACGTCGGTTAATTAGGTACATATGTATTTTCGGCCGGTGAGTAAGTTCGCACATAGATTTCACGGAGTGCCAGATCGATATGCATGACCCCTACGTGACCCGCGCATAAGTACTAATGTGTGAGCGTTTACCAAGCAAAATACCCAAACATCGCTTAAACTGACTACATGTAATTATATATTCTTTCTTTTTGAGATCTTTTTCCGTGACATACGTTAACAAATGTCGCCTTCACAAAACCTTTACAAGAATTAGTACTATATTGTTGTAATATTATGCTAAATCAGTTGAACTCTTTTATTGACCGATATATAGTTTAAATGGAGGGACGCATTCGTTTTTCATTTGTAGAATCCAAATTAGAGGGCTGTTCGCTCTGATTTTTTTTTTGCGTGTTACATTGATCCCCATCCGTCAACTGAGAGCTGTTCAGACGTTTTGTAAAAGTGGACCTGTCCCTTTAATATCAAAATATGACAGGTTCATTCAGATCATGGAAGGGTTCTCAATCTAAATCTTTGACTGAAACAGTGGGCCTACATGTATACCTGATGCATTAAAAGGAGGAAGATCATACCTTTGAACCCCCAAAATGGAAAACATGTTTTTATATGATTGTTTCGTTATCTGGATCAGGATATGGAGGCTTATGTTATGGAAAGCATGATTATGATTATTTAGATAAAATCTAACGTAAAATGTGTATTTAAAATATTGTTATTTTTTGTGTTTACCATTCGACAGCACCAAACCCAGAGAAGACCGCTAACCCCGCTGAGGCCCCGCCCGCATACCCAGAAGGGCAGCCCCACCCGCCTCAGGGAGGACAACCATACCCTTCTCAGGGGGGACAACCCAGCCCACCACAGGTGGGCCAGCCCTTCCCGCCACAGGAGGACCAGCCCTACCCCCCTGAGGGGGCCCAACCCAGCCCACCACAGGTGGGCCAGCCCTTCCCGCCACAGGAGGGCCAGTCATACCCCCCTCAGGGGGGCCAACCCTGCCCACCACATGGGGGCCACCCCTACCCACTGGAGGGGGAAAAACCATACCCGCCACAGGGGGGCCAGCCCTACCCACCGCAGGGTTACCCCCCTCAGGGACAGGGGGCCCCGCCCCCGCAGAACTACGATGCCCATTATGTAGCACCTCAGCCTGGAGCACCACAGCCTGAGATTCAATACGCAGTAAGTGTGATGATGATGACGATGATGAAGATGATGATGATGTTGATGATGATGTTGTTTCTGCTGTTGATGATGATGGTGATGGTGATGATGATCAAGGAGATGATTAGATGATGCTGGTGTTGGTGATGATGATGATGACGACGGTGATGAACAATAATTTTGATGTTTATGAAGAAGAGGAGGGTGATGATCATTAGCTTGATGAAGATAATGATAATAAATATAGTGGTAGTCATAGTACACAAATCTTCATAATGTTGTAAACAAATTTCAAATGGATTAAATGCATCATATCATATAAAATTCATTAAAACAAATTGTATTCATATCTCAACATCTCATTTTCAAAAACTGATAAACCCATTTAACAAATTTGAAAAGATTGGGATTACGCACATCTATCTAGCGTATGTCTTTCCACTGCAGAATGAAGGCCTCTTCATCACTATTCCATCTTCTTCTATCTTGTGCTTGTCGCATCCATGTAACATCCTCAAATTATTTGGTGTCATCCATCCAACGTAGTGTATGCCTCATCGTCCGGTTTGTTCTCTTGGTGTCCTTTTTTTGAGGGCTTTTCTTTTTTCTTTCATTTTTTTAATATCTTCCGCGCTGCTGTTGTTTGTGTTTACTATCTGTTTTTTTACCTTTAGCTCGCTTCTACTTGTTAAAATGCGTCATCAAGTGGCTCATCTCCTACAAAGTCTTCTCGAAGTGGGAATCTATTCTCTAGTTGAGTTGGAATTGGTGTTGCTTTTTGGAAAGCTTTCCCAAGTCAATATGTCTTTTCCTTGATTTTTTCTTATTTTTTCTTATTAATCCTTACTTTTGCTCTAACGAATCCGTGGTCACTGCCTGTGTCGACCTTTTGTATAATCTCTACATATTTTATACGAGTAATGTTGAAATGCATGAAATGTTGATTCAAATCATATATATTTTCGAATTATCAAAGAGATTTCATGAATTTTATGTGAAGATTATGAATCTCTTTGATAATATAGAAAATATATATGATTTAAATCAACATTTTATGCATTTCAACATTACTCGTATAAAACTGGTTCAAGACACTAATGGCTTTCCATAATATTTAAGACCACCTTAGTGCTAAGATTAACTTAGGATCTTTGTGAAACATCCCCCAGTATATTACTTTCAATGTCCTCATTAACCAGAAATCCTACTCCGTCCTTTCCTCTTTTTGTTGCAAATCACTATAATTTTGAAAAATCGTTAATTTGGCAACACATTGTGATATTTTAAAAACAGATTTTGGCATTCAAATTGGCAACTTTGCGGCAAAGTCACTTCATATTTGTCTTAAATGGTCATTACTTAATATTTTCCACCTATTTTTATGTCATTGATCGGTCAACAAAATTAAGAGTTGCCAATTTGTAGAGGAAAACAATGATAAATTTTGCCTTAAAATGCCCTGATAGCAAAGACTGGTAAAAATGACGTCTTATTTACGTCTATTTATGTTGTGTACGTCGTCTTAAAGACGTCGTAAAATTAAGTCAAAAAGTGAGCCATTTACGTATACAATGCCACTGCACAATACAATGGGCATGGTCAAGTACTCTATTACCATTGCGTGCAAGCACATGGCATCCAAACAGTAGCTATAATGCAAACACTTGGCACGTTACGTGTTAACCAGAAATCCTACTCCATCATTTCCTCTTTTTGTTGCAGAGGTAGTGAACAATGTGTGGCCACACCTATTTAATTTAATGAGGTTTGGTTGTCTTCTTGTTTCTGCGAGCCCTATAACATGCCACTTCACATTCTCTATTTCTTCAAGGTGGGTGTCTAGGTCTTCCTCTGACCTAAGTGTTCTCACATTGTAAGTGCAAATGCATAAATCTGTGTGGTTCCTGATGATACCTTTCTCAGAGCTGACTCGTCCTTGCGGCTTTGGACCCAACTCGTCATACTTTTGCTTGGCACCAGAAGAATTGCAATTTGCCGGTTTTCTAGCTCTACCCGTACCCAGGGGCGGATCTAGCTTTTTGCTAAGGGGGGGTTTGACCCAATGACGATGCGGAGCATCGTCCACTTGCCGCGAAGCGGCGAATTTGTTTTGGTATTTTGAACCCCCGTAAGTGATCTTTGTTACTTTCGTCCACTTGCCGCGAAGCGGGGAATTTTTTTTTGCTATTTTGAACCCCCGTAAGTGATTTTCTTTCACTTTTTTTTCACTTTTTTTCACTGATACATTTTCCAAGGGGGGGGGGGTTTAAACCCCCTAAACCCCCCCCCCCCCCCCCGTAGATCCGCCACTGCGTACCTGTAGAGCTGGGCCCGTTATGGCCTTGGGCATTGCGACCTCTTCTTTGTCTCGTTCCCATGTTGATAAAGGATAGTTGCCTACTCTGCCGCACTGGCAAGGTGAATTAGTAGAGGTTGAATGAGCTCCTTGGCCTCCTGCAGGCGCGCCGATTCCACCGAAAACACAATGCATTGGGGGGGCAGAGCATTGTTCACAAACAATGCTCGCCCCCCCAACGCATTGTGTTTTCGGATGGAATCGGCGCCACTGGCCTCCTGTCGGATCTAAAGGAACTCTTAAGTCAGATCTTGGTCTTACGTCTGACAGGTGGTCAAGCACCCCCTCCTCATGCTGGGGCCATTGTTCCAGATAGAGGAGGGCCTCGGTTAGGTCGCCAATGAGTTGACCATGTGGCAGGTGGTACCTGGTTACATATTTGCCGGTAGCAAGAGAGATCATCTGACCTAACCTGACCTGATAACACTTGATGCGAAAAAATTGAAATATTCAAATGTGTCATACTTTTGACAATGAATGTACATGTCTTTGTATGTAAAGTAAGTAAGGTATCTTTTTTTTAAACAATACTATTTTGTGTCGAGTATGATTGTACCTTTACCTCAAAAATTACGAATTACGAAAATGGCATTTACCGATATCAAATCAATATAATATCACACGTATTGGCACTCTATTCGTTCAGTACTTTTTAAAATTATTTATATTTTCTTGTATTTTCTTTAGGGTGAACCGCAAACTACAGTGATCGTGCGAAACACACAATTACCACCCAACGACTACCTTTTATTGGCAATCAGTGTCACCGTCTGCTGTTGCATTCCGTTCGGTATCGTGGCCATTGTCAAGAGCATGCAAGTAAGTATCGAGTCTTTGTAATTTCTGCCCCTGACGACAGTCCTGCTAGGTTCGAAAGCTATCCGTTTGGCATCGTCGCCATTGTCAAGAGCACGCAAGTAAGACTCGAGTCATTTTAATTTTGGATCTGACGAAAATCCTGCCAGGATCGAAAGCTAGGCTCCATACGACTCTCATTTTATCATTGTTATGCTCACATGTATGCCCAAAGAGAGATGATGACGACGATGGTTATGATGTCGATGATTATGATGACGATGATTTTGATGATTGTGGTGATGATGATGATGATTATGATGATGATGACTGAATTATTATTATGATGATGATGATGCTGATGATGATAGCGGTGATGATGACGATGATGTTGATGATGATAATGATGATAGCGGTGATGATGATGATGATGATGACGATGACTATGATGTTGATGATGATGATGATAGCGGTGATGATGATTATGATGTTGATGATGATGACGACGATGATGATAGCGGTGATGATGAAGATCATTATAATGAAGATGATGATAGAGGTGATGATGACGATGATTATGATGATGATGATCATGATCATGATAGATAGATAGATAGATAGATAGATAATTGGTTTTATTCAATTTAAAAATACATAAAAACGCGTCAATAGTCACATGACTAAACATGAGGCGCTAACAAAAGAAATACGTAGGCTACATAATTAGAAACATAATCATATAATAATATATTCAATTTAAATAATAAATTCAACAACGTATCAAACAGAAGATAATATGTATACTAATAATACTTAATAATAATACTACACGCAGGGGTACCCTAACAAGCACATGCACATCCGATCACACACACACTCACGCCAATAGCATGCACAAGTACACTCATCTCGAAGCAATCTTCCGATCAGCGAAACAAACCCAAGTACACTCATCTCGAAGCAATCATCCGATCAGCGAAACAAACACAGACAAATCCCACTCATCGCTCATGCAACTCCACACGCACACACACACATGATACAAAATTCACGCCAACGCACAGGCACAAACACCCCAAAACAACCATCCGACCACCGATCAGAATCACCCATGCATACACACATCTATAACCATCGATCATACACACGTACCGCATTACACAAAAAACACATCAATGTACAAACACAACAAGTACACAGTTAAAAACAGGCGCAATGCATATCATTGAAAACGCAACCAAAACACGCGCATGCAAAACACGACATACAAGTACATCCCAATAATGAATAAGACGCACAATAGCTCATGCGGGAACATTACAACACCACACACACATACATTCCCGGATACACACATTCAAAAACACTCACTAATGTTCCCCACGCAATGTAAAAGTACAAACTATCGAGAGTATGACTGTGTTAAACTATTGCATAAACCCAGTCAAATTGCACATTAAACATATAACGTAAAATACAGTGCTGATGTTTATAAAAACAAATTATAATAGTTGCAATAACAGTAGCAATTACAACTGTGAACAAACAAATGTTATAGTCATCATTGTCAATTTGAAGAAATACTAGGGGGGAAAATATAAAAAATATAAATATTTCAAAAGTGAGTGAGTCAATATTGCACATCAATCCAATGTGGATACATAGATTGGCGGAATAATCTATCAAGTTCATTTGTAATACTAAAATGATCATGATGATGATGGTGGTGGTGGTGGTGGTGGTGGTGAGCTTAGGCATACAAAAGTAGAAAGGGCTAGATTTTGGGCAAGAAAGCAATATTCAGCCAAACTTGCACTAAAAATTTGTATTATGATGATGATAATGAAGAGGATATTGAGAATAATATCAGATCAATATATCAATACTTCACCGTCGCCTAGCAATCTCCACAAACAAGTCAATCGCGGGGTTAAAAATGAATAACAGTTTTGGGAAAGTTACAGATAGCATTTATGTTGGCCACAATAATTGATTCATAGTGTTGATTAAGTATTTCAAAAGAACTTGTGTGGTAAAATTCGAACCTAAGCATCGTTACAGGCAGAAATATTGGACAAAATCCAATGGCCGCATTTGGGAAACCATGAGCAGGGATGATGAGCGGGCCCGTGGACTTTTCGCGTTGGCGATCAATTTACTGTAAATCAGTTTTATAATTTTGCAAATCCATTAGTAGGCGGTTTCCTGACCAGATTGTTATAATCCCATATTTGTAAAATTATATTTGTTCACATGGTTGGTAATAAGAGTGTAAATTTCATTTTTTTTTTTTTTTGCGTGTGGGGCGTTTCCCATTACTGGCATTTGCCTTTAAACGGACTTAGTAACATTGTCCAAATCCCTAAAATAAAATTTTAATTCTAGCGGTTCCCTCATACCTTGTTGTATTCGTATTAACACTAACATCATGGGACTGGTTTCGGTTTTTCAAATTTCCCTTTCTTTACAAAGATATGTACGATCGAAGTATTCAGATAAGAAAAACTCTCCCGGAGTTTTTCTTCTGTGTACAAAGTGAGTGCAGTGAGTTAGAGAATATCACTTTGCATTTCCACTCATTACTTGGCCATGCAATGTCCATTTGACTTGAAATGTGCACACAATACCCTGTGGACATATGAGATAACAACAATATACATTGCATCAACCCTTCATCACTTTTTGCACATGTCAACAAAGTTACTAGATCCCTTTAATGTTTGTCATTGGCATAATACTCTTATTCATCTTCATCATCATGAACTTTCTTGAACAGTGCCTTTTTTCTCACCTATTACACAGAAGGCACACGGTAAAATACTGAAGGGATGACAAAAAAGTACACGGTAATATATTGTTTAGATGTTGTCACCTATCACCTGGGTGACGAGGTACTCAGTAAAGTACCGTCTGAGGGGTTAGGGTTAGGGTTAGGGTTAGGGTTAGGGATAGGATCACTGTACAGATTATCCATCAGATTACAGAAGATGTCATCCCTTCAGTATTTTACCGTGTGCCTTTTTTTTTTACGGTGGTTTACTGTGTGCTTTTTGTGAATGGGGTGTTTTTTTCTGCTGACGATAAACAGTTGCGAAACTATCAGAAGGTCGAGGGACATTGCCGGTGTGGAGGCGGCCTCGTATTCATCCAAGAACTGGTCAAAGGCCAGACTTTTCACAACCATCGTTTTCAAAATAATTTTCATCAACATCATCATCAACACCATCATCATCAATATCATCATCCTCATCATCTTCGTTTAACATTTGTGTTTTTTCTGCATTAACATGTGCGAAACCGTCACCAGACAGGGGACTTTGCCCCCGGGGGAGAGCACTCATGTATAATGTAAGACGGGTATGTGCCGCTTAAAAGAACCCCTTTTTCACACCCGATCGCAGCTCTAAAGATACCCGATTTTCAAAAATTGCCGCTCCATAGACCCCCTGAATGACTTGGCTAGGTAGTTGAGTAGCGCCAAGTCCTTTATTCTTCTCCTAGTTCGGCTCCATAGACCCCCGGAATGACTTGGCTATGTATTTGACTAGCGCCAAGTCCATTATTCTCTTCTAGTTCGGCTCCTTGGACCCCCACTGAGCCTTTTTGAGGGTTTCTGTAGATATTTGGTAGCTCCAAGTCTATGTATTTTTTAGTTTTAGTCTACTCCTTAAACCCCTTAACTCCCGTTTCAGGGTTTTTGTAGCTCCAAAGACCCTATATTTGGTGCTTGTAGTCAGCTCTTCAGACCCCCATTTCAGAGTTCCGTGAGGCACATCCCCGTCAAAAAATCATTCGTGCCCCCCCCCCCCCCCCCGGGACTTTGCCAGTGTAGAAGCAGCATCGCGTTCCTCCAAGAACTGGTCAAAGGCCAATCTTGACTCCGGCACCATGATCAAAATCATTTTCATCACCATCAACATCATCATTATCATCATCCTCATTGTCGTTGCGTACTTTCAATTTTTCTTTTTCTGCCGACCTTGAAAGGGATAGTTGAGTGCAGAGAGTAGAGTTTTGGTCAAACTGAATTTTAGTAACCAAAACCTGCAGCATTACATTACAAACTAATAGTTATAACTCCACCATGCTCAAAAGGAATACAAAATTACGAATGACTAAGTAAAAAGCCTGTTATCCATCAAAAATAGCCGTTAGAACTCAAGAGGGCGCTCTCTAAACACTTATCGGTTTCAACCATCTTAAATAAAATATTGCGCATGTGATGTTTTGTTGAAATAGTGATTAGATAGAGAGATAATCAACAACTATTTAAAAACCTTTTTTATCTTTGAAAAGAGGAAGCATATTTAAACAAAAATTATCGGCTGCTTCAAAATTATTGAATAATTGTGGGGCCCCACATTTATTACAAATGGTTATGTTTTGGGATATTTCAGCCACTTCTGAACCAATTTTGATCAAATAAAGTTTATTCTGTCATTAAAATTGTATGGTCTTTCGAATTTGACACTCAGTTTTTCATTATCTCACAAAAATGTATTTTGTGTAGCGCCCTCTATACCAAAACTCAACTATCCCTTTAACCTGTGCGAAATAACTTTGTTTTTCTGCTGACCATGAACAGGTGCGATCCCATCACCAGGCCAGATACGTTGCGGAGGCGGCCTTGCATTCCTCCAAGACCTGGTCTATCGCCGGTCTTGACTCCGGCACCATGTTCAAAATCATCTTTATCCTCATCAACATCATCATCATTGTGCTCTCTGATTAACAACGCTCTTTTTTGTGCCTACCATTAACAGGTGCGATCCCGTCATCAGGCTGGAGACGTTGCTGGTGGGGAGTCGGCCTCGCGTTCTGCAAAGAACTGGTCTATCGCCGGTCTCGTCGCAGACATTTCAATTCAATTCAATTCAATAAAGGTTTATTAAAAAATGACATCATCGCAGCCGAAGCTGAATTGCCAAGTCATTTACATAGTAAAATACATGATAATGGTTACAATAGTTAAAAACAGTCATGTACATGAATGAACATCCAAGTTGAAATCATAATTATACTAATAAATGAATAAATAAGTAACTGTATCATTATATATAACATTATAATAATAAACATGCGCATTAATCAATTTCATGAATAATAATTATTTAAGATCCGCACAAAAAAAGGAATTGAACTGTTTTTGAAACGATTGGTTTTTGGGCTGTATTTCTGGACATTTCGTAAATTAAAGTTAACCATTCTTTGATCTGGCAGCCATGAAGAACAAAGTTCGTGTTTTTCTAAACTAATAGCAAAATCAAGACAAAGTTTCTCCCTACGTTCTTTCAATGTTGTACATTTGCACACATCTAAAGCATGATTATAATATTCATAGTTGAGTCCCAAGATAATTCTAAATGCACGTTTTTGTATTTGTTCGATATCATCAGTTTGTTTACTTGTGAGGCTAGAATGAAAAAGTGGGGCACAATACTCTAATATTGGTCGTATGTATCCAGTATAAACAATTAAAAGTACGTAACATAAATAACTTTCTATTGCACTTCCTTATTATTTCCTTAACTTGAGTGTCCCATTTTAAATCATCGTGTTCAGAAGTCATCTCATCAACATCATTGTGTTCTTCGATTAACAATGTTCTTGTTGTGCCTTCCATTAACAGGTGCGGAGCCGTCACCAGGCAGGGGACGTTGCTGGTGCAAAGGAGGCCTCGCATTCCGCCAAGAACTGGTCTATTGCCAGTGCCGTCTCGGGTGTGGTAATTGCGATCGTTCTCATCATCCTTGGATAGGGTGTTCGTGATCAAGTTCATGCAGTCACTGGTCGCCATTTTACACCAACAAATCAGGGCCCCGTAACACATTTACGATCAATCGTATGATCACTCCCTCTGAATGCCATGATGGTGGCCTCGAGTCACAATGCTCATATAATCAGATCCATTTTAATAATAATAATAATAATATTAATATTAATACTAATAATAACAATAATAGTAATCATAATTTTTAGAAAATAATAACAATTATATTCCGTGGGGATCATAGCGCTCTACAAGCGTATTATTACCCCGGTCAACGGATACATACTGCGATAATTCATAAACATTAAGGGCACATTTTCAACTGCCTGCAGATACCTACATAACTACATACCACATACTACATACTTCTCATATGTTCGGCTGTAGCTTCCGTTGAGACCACTGATATCTACCTAACTCCTGGAATGGCAGTCATGATTTCATAAATGAAGTCACTGGCAGCCATTTTGCAGCAGTAACCCTAGCTAATATTTCCCTGAATCAAGTCGTGCTTCCTATGGAAGTTTGTCAAGTGTGGATGTTATACGTGGAGACCAACTACTCACACCAATGGCCCCAAGCATCACCAGACAATACCACCCAAATAAGCTCAAGCATATATACCTTCTCGAACTCAGCTTTACCAGAACTCCTACTTCCCACGAACTGTCACAGCAGGGAATGCGCTCCCCAATAATATATTGGCTTCTACATCATTAGGAGCATTTGCGGAAGCAGTTGCCTCAATCGGCAATTAATGGGACACCTCACCGGTTCCCCTCGACTCTACGTCCTGACTGATGGACCCTGTCGAGTGCCCAAGTAGAAGTAGAAGTATGGACGTTTGCCAAGTGGGCAATTCCAAGAAAAAGTGGACATGAACTCAAAACAACAATTGGCTCTATTTCAAATCCTATTGATTTTTTCTGGATTATTTTTCCATACAACATGATCTTATGATTATATCTTTCAGTTCACATGATTTTTTTATTCTCGGGTGTCTCCTTATAGGAGAAACGGAAACCATACATGAAACTCCACACATGGGACTACCCTGTGCAAATTTCAGGAAATCCTTATATTTTCCAAATTTTCTGGTATTTTTATAAATTAAGGCACCAAATTTGATGACTGATAATCAAAGTACCTTTTAAGATTAAAATTGCAGTCTTTTTAGTGCTATAAAGTATATTTTTTAATTAATCAAATCCACCGGACAACCTGTAAAGTCCGTGACGCTGAAAAATGTAATGTCCGTGACGCAACGTTTTGTTGTCTAGATCACATATACTTCGCACAAAAAAGTTCCGCAATCGAGGTTTGAGCATTAATCACTTTTCTATTAGGTTATTATCATTGATAAAATTGGTATCATTGGAAAGCGTGAATTATCTCCTTTACATTGATATAACATTTGATATGAGTATTTCATCATTAAATGTGCATTGCATCCAAATGTAGGGCAAATATTCATAGCAAATTTCATACCATTGTAAAGGGGAGAATTCACGCTTTCCAATGATACCAAATTTATGAATGGCTATAGCGTAATAAAAAAGTTATTAATGCGCAAACCTCGATTGCGGAACTTTTTGTGCGAGGTATATATACCTCGCACAATATATATACCTCGCACGCTTTCCAATGATACCAAATTTATGAATGGTAATAACGGTAATAGGCATTCAAGCCACATTTTAATCTTCAAACAAAAGGAAGGCCCTTTGTTGACAGAATCAGTGCATTTTGCAACATTTCACTTTTGACTTTGCCCTACATTTGGATGCAATGCACATTTCATGATCAAATACTTATAGCAAATGTTATATCAATGTAAAGGGGAGAATTCACGCTTTCCAATGATACCAAATTTATCAATGGTAATAACCTAATAGAAAATTGATTAATGCGCAAACCTCGATTGCGGAACTTTTTGTGCGGAGTATATATATACCTGCCCCGTTTAACAAAATCCATCTTGGATTCAATTCATCATTGCCTTGTCTATAATTGAATACCTAAATCACCTTTGTGAGGTCTCAGAACTCACAGATTTTTGCAAAGATGTATATGGATGCAGAAAGTCATGTCCAAAAGATGTAATGTCCGTGACGGCGAACATTTTGCAGAATTAATCAGTAACGAATTGGATAAATGTTCTGAAAATTTGTTTGCATACTTAACCAGGCTATTGCTTTGCAATCAAAATAAAAGTTAGACATTAGGTAGAGGTATGAATTAGTTGTGGCATTGGTAAGTCATGAAAATACTGTCTGTTTGTAATGTCCGTGCCTCTGGAGATTCCCAAGTGTGTTATACGTGGAGAACCACTGATATCTAAAACACCTAAAATGGTGGTTGTGCTTTAGAAATTGAAGTCACTAGCCGCCATCTTGCAGCACTTATCGAGGTGCATGTAACCTCTCCCATTTGTTGATAACTAGGTACTAACCATTACAGTTTTCTGTAGTGTTTAGAGATGTATAGAGACCACTAATATCTACTCAACCCCTAGAACGGTGTTAATGCTCCTGTGATTGAAGTTACTTGCAGTCGTGTTGCGATACTGTAAATATGAACCATATGTGACCCTTTACCACAAAACGACCAATGAGTCTGGAAAAATTATTGTGCTGATATAGTTTATCATATTTGGACTAAGCAACGGGGCTGAAGCAAGTTTGAAAAAAGGGAGAAAATGAGCCGCTTCAAACATCGGCATTCATGCAAGCACTGTAATATGATCAAATTCATGCAATGAAAAGTCATATTTAAACATGATTTCTGATGCTAAAAATGTCTTGGAAGGTAGATTAAGATACCCTTAATTAAGAAATACCCAAATCCTGAATCTCTTACATTTAAATTTTTGTTGACTATTTCACCTAATAAAAGAGAATCTACCACCGCTCTGAATGGTCGTATTGTGGTGTAAAGTCACAAAATTGAAGAGCTTAGTTCCAAAAGGCGCTAAATCCGCTTTCCATAACAATTGAGTTAACGATATACATGTATAAGCTACGTAGCTATCTAGGAATCCACATTTTAACGACAAATTACTCACTTAAAATCCAAATATAGAAAGTTCAATTTTCATATTCCCATAGGCACGTGTTCAAAGTTGGGCAAAGAAACCTGTTTTCCTCGAAAGTTGGAAAAGTGGATATAGCGCCATTTGAAAGAAAGCCCTTCATAATATAGAACTAATGTACATCTTCAACTAATAGAAACATTATTGCAATAAATATAAATCTGTCCAAATCTGTTGAGGCTGATGTACGGGGGGGGGGGGGGGGGGGGGGTTTACCCCCCCCCCCCCCCCCCTTGTGGAAAACATCACTTCCGGGGGTTCAAAATATTGCGTCAAACCCCCCATAGTTAAAAGACATCACGAAGGCGTCTTGTCATTTAGAAAAACTGCGGCTTTGACTGGCTTTCACGAAACCCAGGTTTTCTGGTAAAAAGAGGAATTACGGGGGCCAGAAAACTGAAGGCATGAATGGTGCGGTTTTTCGTACGAAGTCAGCGAGGCAGGAAGTGGTAACACTAAACCGGATTTTGTCCCTTTTCAGAAAAACCTGCACCATTCATGCCTTCGGTTTTCTGGCCCCCGTAATCCCTCCTTTTACCAGAAAACCTGGATTTCGTGAAAGCCAGCCGCGGTATTTCTAAATGACAAGAAGCCTAACGGGGGTTCAAAATGGCTAAAAAGAATCGCCGCTTCGCGGCTCGTGGACGATGGTCCGCATCTTCATTGGGTCAACCCAACCGCCCCCCCCCCCTTAGCAAATAGCTAGATCCGCCCCTGCATGTGTACGAATGTTATTTTTGGGTGGTGGTACTCTTTAAAGTTTACAAATATCCCAATATAAACGAGGCGGCCATCTTAGTGCAAGATGGTTTTAGATACTTTTCATAATACTACTTGAAAATATTAGGTGTCACAATCAAGTTGGATTTGAAATGGCATTCCCATGCTCAAGACATACTCCGAAGAGCGAGCACGATATCACCACTGTATACTGTTTTTTTGTACGTCCAGCACTGATATTGATATTGTGCAGTGGTATAGTTCTGGGTTAACTTCGACCCAGAGTATCAGCCTAGGATATCAGAACTATCAAAACGCCCTTCAAACATGTAAATTGCTCATGCGCAGTGAACGACATCTCTCTCTGTCGCAAATTTGCAAACAGAATGGCTAAACGAGCTGCTTCCGGTTAAAGGAATAGTTGAGTTCTGGTAAAGAAAGTACAGTTTTGGTCAAACTAAATTTTAGTAACCAAAACCTGCACCATAACATTACAAACTAATAGTTCAAACTCAAGATGGCGCTCTCTAAGAACTCATTTTAAATAAATATTGTGCATGTGAAGGTTTGTAAACATACTAATTAGATAGAGAGATAATCAACAACTATTATAAACGTCTTTTTAATATTTTTAAAAAGAGGAAGCATTTTTGTTTTTATTTGTAACGGTTGGTTCAAAATTATCTAATATTTGTGGGGCCCCACATTTATTACAAAAAGTTATGTTTATGGATATTTCAGCCGTTTCTGAACCGATTTTTATCAAATAAAGTTTATTATGTCACTAAAATATTATGCTCTTTCAAATTTTGCACTCAGTTTTTCGTTATATCACAAACAAATATTATGTGTAGCGCCCTCTCTACCAAAACTCAACTATTCCTTTAAAAGAGAAGCTGTCCATGGTCGCAATTTGCGAAACCGAGAAGCGTTCACCGAGTTGAGATGCAGAAATGAACGGTGCAGAAATAGTCCCATCCCATTCATGGTACGACTGTTAAATGTTCAAGAAGAGCTCGGACATCTTACGCAATGGCATGTCTGAGTGTTATGTATCATGGGGAAAACCCATATGACTATTTTCAAATACTTGCATGATCAGCTTGTTTTTAAAATTATATATACGCGATAATATTATGGCCCATTGAACTATCATTATTTAATATTTAAAATGTAATATACTATACCAAATGTGTGAGTCCCGCTACAATGACTACTCGTTGTCATTTTAATTGCAATACCCGGCTTTTTGTTATATATACATGTTTCTACAATTACATGGATTAATATTATACTTTCGTAGGAATTATTAATATCGCACCCACAATTCCAATTGAACCACTGTATTTTTTGTGCAATATATGATTAGTGGTATGTATCTGCATGATGAGCTTATTTTAGAAATTATATGCAATACTTGTATTAGTATAACCCATTGAATTATTACTATTTAATATACCATACCGAAATGTGTAAATCCCACTTCAACAACTGTATTGTTTGTGCAATATATGATTAGTGGTATATATCTGCATGATGAGCTTATTTTAGAAATTATATGCAATACTTGTATTAGTATAACCCATTGAATTATTACTATTTAATATACCATACCGAAATGTGTAAATCCCACTTCAACCACTGTATTGTTTGTGCAATATATGATTAGTGGTATATATCTGCATGATGAGCTTATTTTAGAAATTATATGCAATATTTGTAATAGTATAACCCATTGAATTATTAATGTTTAATATACCATACCGAAATGTGTTAATCCCACTTCAACGACTACTCTCTGTCTCTTTTATTGCTATACCCAGATTTTGGTTATATTTATATTTCTGTATAATAACATGCATTAATACAATACTTTTGTAATAATTACTTTGATATTGTACCCAAAATTTCAATTGAATCACTGTATCTTTTGTGCAGTATTGTGTTTATACACATGTTTGGGCAATAGCTTTGTAGTGCATAATACAGCTCATTGTATATGTTATATATGAAAAAAGGTTTTACTCATGGAAAATTAATTTGTATACCCAATTTAATTTAATTATGATTGGCAAATGCACTTTCATATTATCACAATAAATAAATAAACGCCAAATTGATTCAGATTGATATATTAATTGATATTATGATCATGATGATTAAATGTTTATTCTCATGATTATTCGTTAATATGCATATTAGTTTTGCACGCAATGGTAATAATATATTCTACGCAATCATAACAATTCAAATATACGGTATTTCCATTAAACTTTAGTATCACTCTTTCTGATTGATTTAGTTTTACGATAATCGTGCAGACATTATATCAATTTAAATTTTTTTTTACATGGCTGATTATGCCATCCTGGAAGTTGACGTTTTAAAGTAAAGCAGTATTAATATGTTTATGTCTTTGTATACCAAATTTATATTTATATGTTAATTTGTTTGTATGACTTTGTAAAATTGTACACAATTCAGCTTTTTAGCTGCCATGTGCTTGTATTCAATAAACCATTTTCAATTAAATTTATTAACATCTTAAAAACGTGTAATTGTTTAAATGCATGTTTATATACAGTGTTTATCGTATAACTTTATAAAGGACTAATTATGCATATCCTGGTAACATTACAAAGAACTTGTCATTTTGTTAAAATTTAGATAAATGTACATATAGCGTTTACACATGATCATGACTTGCAATTAATTCTAACTTTGGCGGCTACTGGACCATGATTTCTTTGAGAATTGAGATAAATGTACATACACTTATCGATAAAGTGTTTATTGTGTACCTTTACTGCTCGCTCTACACTCAGTTGGTCTACACTCAGTTGGTCAACACTCAGTTAGTCCCCGAGTTAGTCTATAACTCATTTGGTCTACACTCAGTTGGTGTACACTAAGTTGGTCTACACTCAGTTGGTCTACACTCAGTTATCCTACAACTCATTTGGTCTACAATCATTTGGTCTACACTCGTTTGGTCTACACTCATTTGGTCTGCACTCATTGGTCTACACTCAGTTGGTCTACACTCAGTTGGTCTACAACTCATTTTAATTTTGGTATACTACCTGATGACTCTAACGTAAATTCCCCCAACTCCTAACACGATCCCTAACCCAAACCCTTACCCTAACCCTAATCCGCATCCCATTCCTTAAAGGGATAGCCCCTCTTTTGCAAGCCAAATTTCAAAAGTTGCGAGATCATTGTCTTATATAAAAGAAAATGTCATTTAATAGCAAGCCTGAACAAATTATGGATTGAAATCTCTTTTTCGTGGAGTTATACAGCTAAAACTAATAAACCATCGTCCAACGGTTAATTGAGCACTATATGTATATTCACCCAGTGAGGAAGTTCGTACACGGATGCCACGGAGTACCATAACGCTATGCGTGACCCCTACGTAACCCGCGCTAGTTACGTGACCCGCGCATATATAACAATGTCATGACCGAATACTGTACAAAATAACCAAACCTCGCTTAAACTGACTACTTGTTAATATGCATTCTTAATTTTCTAGATTTTTTCCCGTGACATACCTTTACAAATGTCGGCTTCAAAATACCTTTACAAGAATAAGTTCAATATTATTTTAATATAATTCTAAATCAGTTAAACTCTTTTCTTGACCGATATAGTTTGATGGAGGGACGCATTCATTTTTTCATTCGTAGAATCCAATTTACAGGGCTGATCGATCTGATTGTTGTTGTGTGTGTTACATTCATCCTCATCCGTCAACTGAAAACTGTTCAGACGTTTTGTAAAAGAGGGACTGTCCCTTTAATCAGAGTGCCTTATTTTAATCAATAGCCTCAACATTTTTATTTTTTTAGTAGACCAGATGGCTGTAGACCAATCGACAACTTACAAAAATCTTTAGCCATGTCAATATCTACGCGTAAGAGTTAATCTAATAGTCTGAGCAAGGTTCATCCAATTCATCCCTCCTCGCATTGTACATTGTGCTTATACAAATGAATACATAACAAAAAGGATATGGAATACACTGTACCCATCTAGAAAAAGAGTATGAGTACGTATGCACGAAGTTAAAGGGATAGTTGAGTTTTGGTAGAGAGGGCGCTACACATAATAATTTTTTGTGAGAAAATGAAAAACTGAGTGTAAAATTTGAAAGAGCATAATATTTTAGTGACAGAATTAACTTTATTTGATCAAAATCGGTTCAGAAACAGCTGAAATATCCATACACATAACCATTTATAATAAATGTCGGGCCTCATAAATATTAGCTAATTTTGAACCAACCGTTACAAAAAATTTAAAATGCGCCATCTTGAGTTTGAACGCTTCTGTTTGAATGATAAAAGGATTTCTACTCAGTCGTTTGTGATTTTGAATTCCTTTCAAGCATGGTTGAGTTATAACTACTAGTTTGTAATGTAATGGTGCAGGTTTTGGTTACTAAAATTCAGCTTGACCAAAACTGTATTCTCTTTACCAGAACTCAACTATCCCTTTAAAAGAGATACTAAACTGTGTACTTGTTGTGCCAGCCCCCTTTCCCATGTTGGCATGAGTCAGGGTGGTGTGGGGGCTAAACGGAAACCATGTATTACGGGCTGCTACTGAATGATACTTTAAAGGGATCATCAGGATGTTTAAAGAACCAATTATTATTTTTAGACTCTCTTCCAAATTAAGTAAATGATATGCTGTATTGATCAAGGGAGTTGTTTTGTTAGTTCTCAATAACCCCCCCCCCCCCCCCCCCCCCCCAAGGCGAGATATAAATCAAACTTAAATAACAATCTGAAACCATGTATTACGGGCAGCTACTGAATGATACTTTAAAGGAATCATCAGGATGTTTAAAAAAGCAATAATTATTTTAGACTCTCTTCCAAATTAAGTAAATGATATGATGTTTGATCAAGAGTGTTGTTTTGTTAGTTCTCAATAACCCCCCCCCCCCCCCCCCCCAAGGCGAGATATAAATCGAACTTAAATAACAATCTGAAACCATGTATTACGGGCAGATACTGAATGATACTTTAAAGGAATCATCAGGATGTTTAAAAAAGCAATAATTATTTTAGACTCTCTTCCAAATTAAGTAAATGATATGCTGTTTGATCAAGGGAGTTGTTTTGTTAGTTCTCAATAACCCCCCCCCCCCCCCCCCCCACAAGGCGAGATATAAATCAAACTTAAATAACAATCTGAAACCATGTATTACGGGCAGCTACTGAATGATAATTTAAAGGAATCATCAGGATGTTTAAAAAAGCAATAATTATTTTAGACTCTCTTCCAAATTAAGTAAATGATATGCTGTTTGATCAAGGGAGTTGTTTTGTTAGTTCTCAATAACCCCACCCCCACCCCCCCCCCCCCCCCCAAAGGCGAGATATAAATCAAACACAAATAAAATCTGAAACCATGTATTACGGGCTGCTGCTGAATGATACTTTAAAGGTAAAGGCCAGTTTTGGAAACGCCCCCGTCTCAAAAAAATAAAATGGAAGCTCTTATTACTAATAATGTGAAAGAATATAATTGTACTTTATTAGGATTATCCAAATTTGGCCAAGAAACCGCCTACTAATCGATATATTTCCGAAATTATATATTTATTCCGTCGGAATAGATATCGCCAAAGCGGAATAGCCCATACGATACGTGTATAACGACCACGAGGACTATGTACACGCGGTGTTCGCTATATACGGGCTATATCTCCCCCAGCGCTGGCGGCGCTGAGAGCTATGAACGCGCGGTGGATTTATGAATTCACAGGCGGATATTGGATTTCTTCCGATATTTCTGTATTTAACAATGCTTGGGTTCGGATTTTACCACACGAGCCCTATTTCAATACATATTCAACAATATTGATCATGTAGATGTATTCGGCTACTTGGGGCTTTAAAGGGCTTTAAAGGTATCATCAAGTTTTTCAAGGAGCAATTGCTATTTTGGAGTCTCTTCTAAATGATATGCTGTATTGAACAATGGAGCTGGTATTTTGCGATATAAAAGCGGATGTTTGTTGTTTTTTTTGCTGAGGCTGATATCATATTCTGAAGTAAATGTATTTCAAACCTATGTTTCGTATAATTGTTGAACATTTCTACCTTAGTCAAAATTTCTTCCTAAAGTATTCTTACTTGGTTTCGACAAGTCAAATTGTATCTCTTCCCGCTACAGTCATTGTATTCAACAATTCTTCCATATTAGTTTCATTCATTCATTTTATTCTTCATTCTTCATTCTTCTTCTCCATTTTATATATATAGTTCAGTTTATTGATACATAAAATCATAGATGTAAAAGTACAAAACAATGCAGTCGGTGAACTTAAATAAGTTTTGTTTACACTAAGAGTTAGCCTATTATAAAAGAAATAACTTTGCATTAACAAACAAAATTGAAATAAACGAAAAATATATCGGCAAATTATTATTCTTGAAGAAATGTTCATGTTGAACAGGGTGGCCCAGAAAGAATGCAACACCTACGATCGTTAATTTCATCAACATAATCGACCAAATGCCATTGTATTTGTTTGATTGGGTAGAACATTTTTTTCCAAAGAAAATGATACCATAAGCATTGATTTTGGGTAAGGCTTTTGGATCCTAGGGCCATTTTTCTGAGGCAATCCTAAATTTGCTACTTTTTCGTCTCCAGCGATCCTTTGTGCACTGAGACATCCTCGCACCACGGCCTCCCATATACAGAAGAACCGCACGACTGCATATCCCTTTGATATGAAAACAATGTTGCGTAATCGAGTATCCCCATGGTATGGCTTACAGTATATTCCTTATCAAAGATGATGTTGATGAAATTAACGATCGTAGGTGTTGCATTCTTTCTAGGCCACCCTGTATAGGTCCCTATTTCCTTATTTCCCTATTACAATTATTACAATCGAGTCTTTCATTAAAATAAAATGATTATTGATTGTATTCAATATTTGAATTTTATATTTTGCTGTCGGCTCATTGCTATGCAACAATTTTAACATTTAACTTTTGAATTTTACAACAACAAAAATGCATTTAGAAAATTTCAGAGCTTCAATGGAGAAATCCCGGATGTGATATTTAGAAATGATACGTTTAGATAGTGTTATATCTAGTTTTACTTAATTAAAGTGGGTTTGGGAAGTATTCATAATAGCGGACGCATTATATTGTAATCAAGAAATGGATGTATTTGTGCATTGTACCTCAATGTATGTGTTTGGGTATTGTATCTCAAAATCACTTCAATAAATGTAAGTCCATTAGTATTGAAATTGTGCAGTTTAGTTATTTTATCTTGTATATCTTGCATATAAACGAAAAATGGGCAAAGAAAATTGGGTTTCATCGGGATTCAGGCCCACGGGACTGCTTAAATTAGCTGTTGGTATAGAGGGCGCTACACAAAATAATCTTTTGTGAGATAATGACAAATTAAGTGTCATGTTCGATAGTGCATACATTTTTTATAACAGAATAAACATTATTTGATTAAAATCGGTTCAGAAATGGCTTAAATATCCATGGAAAAGACACCCTTTCCGATGGACACAATACTTTGGTTACTATATTTTTTGGAAGTGGCCCGTTCCTTCTTTATTTTTCACGGCAAATTTCCCAAGCTTCTCATAATTGAGCTAAAGGCTTGCAATTGTGGTTCAAAATTGCATTTTGTTCATAAGATTTTGCTCTTCGGTCAAGTGATTTATCAACTTTTAGCAATCGATTGAAAAACACGCTATTTGCATTCAATTTTGCCAACGGATTTCACGGGAGGCGGTGTTACGTTATCACAATTTTTCTCGCTTTAAATTGAATGACGAAATCTACGAAACAGAAACACGTTGTAAATCGAATGCAAACAAAATGTTTTCGAAAATGCGTTATATGAATTCGAATGCTGAAAAAAAATTCGAACTGCAAAGTGCAAAATACAGCTGCGGTGACACAATCGACAAAATTGAATGCACACAACATTAATTCGTGTGGCCAACTTACGAAATTAACCGAGAAATCCTATATTATAGTGTGCACCATTCGTTCGCTCACATTCAAGTTGTAGGTTGCATAAATGTTAAAGGCAATCCTCGATTCCATCTCTCATTCGATTACTCAATTAATGTACTTTTTAATATCACATTTAATTATTAGATTTATTTGTTATTGAATGTGATCAATTTAATTTATGTTAAGAATATATTTAAAAATGTATTCAATTTAATCTCAATTTTCATGAACCTTGTATTTGTTTTTAAATAAGATCAATTTAATTAATGTTAAGGATATTATATCACATTAAACTTAGTCAATTATTCAATTTCAATTGAAGATACTTTGTAATAATGTACTTTGTAGTTGTTAAATGTTAAATCTAATTTGTGTTAAGAATTTAATACAAATTATTATTATTATTGTAAGTTTTTAAGATATACATGTACTGTATTAATTTACTCTTTGTTAAATTCAATATTTAGTTAGTTTTACACATAAGTAAGTTGATAACTTAGTAAATTGGTTCTTTGTTTTTGTTAGATAAAAAAATTAAAATTAAATGAGAATATGCATATATTATAATAATCACATTTTTGGGCTATCATGTTTGTGCGTATCTTGCCGAATGCATTTATAAATATATATTACTTTGTTGTATTTTTTATTGTGTTGTAATATATCTATTCATGTATTTTCATAATTATTTGTGTTGTACGCATGGCACCTTAGTCCTCGGACTACAGTCTTGTTCATTGTATGTGTCCAATAAAACCGATATATATATCTATTTATCTATCTAAATCGAATTTTCATGTCCGATTATTGGCACGTAATTACGTATTGTGCCTGCTATTATATTTGTTCCTCTTCCATAACATCTTTATGAATATTGATTGTTACGTAATTAATTTGGAACTCTACGTACATACATGTTGACTTATTCAAAACAACTGTTTAAGATCTGATAAACAATGATGCATAATATTATATAGTCGAGGTTTGCGGAGAAATACTGATTAAACAGCTTCAAAACATAACCATGATTAGTACGTTCCCTTAATTAATTCACCCAGTTTGCATGTATGAGATTTGTATATCTAATTCATTACAATGAATGCATTATTCTTTTTCAATACAATATGTATAAACATGCGAATGAACGTGAGTGAATGCGCGGATACATGCAACGGTACACACATACACACACACACACACACACAACACACGTACACACACACACACACACACACACACACATACATACATACCTGTTAAACCTGTCAATCGAGGACCGAAAAAAAGAACTATGCAAACGTGGACATGTGTGTGTGATATTTCATTGTCCAATGGAGGATATGTTTAAAGAAAACAAAACAGCACAACCGTAGACGTACGGGGTACGCGTTAATTTTTCCGGATATTTGACGCGCCCGCATATGAATGGAGATCGAATTAGCAGGATAACCTCACTAGTCATAGGGACCGCTAGTCATAAGGACCGCTATTCATAACGTATACATGACGTTTCACCCAAGTTAGAAAATATCCTCTTCTCAGGCCTGAGAAGA